>JAANSO010000355.1:0-39314 GCA_036507315.1 Lepidocyrtus fimetarius
TCAAACCCTTTTCATAACTAGATTTTCAATCTAGTAATAATGAAAATCTTTGATATGATCACTTTCGTTGAGCATAACAACTTTGCAAAAATTGTACCAAGAAAAAAGTGGTAGTATTAAAAGTCCTCTCTTGGCTGCACACAAGTACCAAGATTTACACGCAAGGAAGTGTTCTAAAGGAAACAAAGAACAATAAAAGGTACTACTGCTACTCCCTGTTTTTAATTTTCTTTATTTTACGGATGAAAGCTACAAGCTGAAAGTTTTTGGGGGTATTTAGAGATAAGAACATGTTGAAAATTCTCAGGTAGACTTTTTCTATGCTTGCTTGCTGCTGATCAAGCAGGTTGCAAGCTACCTGCTTATTGCTAGCTAGTAGTAGAAAGTTCGCAGATGCAGAAAATTTCAATTGGTAAATTGGGAACTACATAGTTTTTATGCTGGATGGAAACGAATTGTGGAGTGTATCACAATGAGAAAAGTAAAGCTTCATTGGTTCCACCACACTGATTGGTTTGTTTAGCTTGAGGCTGTATAATAAGCCGTAGATGAAAACAGAATTGAAAAATATAAAAGAAGTACAGACTACAGATATATGTACTATATCCTTTCAAATTGAAACTGTTCAATAAAAATTTAAAAGAAGCAACCAATTTTAAAAGTATAACAACGGTTAACGTCCACAATTATAATGAAGACTGTCCACCATCGGTATTAGATACAACGGAAGCATAAAAATGTCCTAAAATGTGTTTGATTATATTTTTGCAGATTTTTCTTGGATCCATCTGAACCTCAGAATTCTAAAGTCTTAAATTTTTCCAACTAGGAAGGGCAGAATGGACGTAATAGAGTCGCAAAAAATAGTTGATTAATAATGTTTGAATAAAATTTTATTTTAATTAGCAGCTTTTGTTAGATTTGCATATTGTAATCAAATTCTAGGTTCTTTAGTGTAGTTTAGAAAAAAATATGAGTAATCCTTATTATCATGAGGGAGACTTTGCAAAATAATTAGAAATTGTAGTTGGCAGGCAGGGTATAATACCTTGCTAATCCGGTTCTTTCAGTTTCCATGCAAAATTCTTACTCTGCTACATTCTCTTGATAAGAGCAACTTTAAAATTGTCCTTGAGCTACTTGAGTTAGACTGAAAAGTAATGAAAGGCAAAACAGAAGATCAGGAAAAGGAGTCCTTATACCTACCTCTGTGAAAATCAATCCTACTTTGCCTTTCCATCACAGCGTGACTGATACTCGAAAGTTTCCCTTCCTCATTTACTTTCTTCCTTGCTTTTCTTCGTTCATTAACTATTTTTCAGGAAGCTCCATGAGAATATTAAAAACGACACATAAAGTAACAAAACCATTGTGTTTATAGAGCATATCCCATAAATTGTCTTTTCTTAATTAAAATAGGTTAATGCCAGCTTCTTATATCAACGTCCATGTATACATTCTTCAAAATCCTTTTGCCTTAAATATATGATGCGTACATTAAAACTGACTGAAGTTGTGAGTGCATAATAAAGCAATGAAGGAGAATTCGGAGGTTTGATAGGTGCAAACGAACAGACGTTATTCCACATGCATCCTTAATTTGTATTATAACATTCCGGAAATTGTAACAGATGCAGTTACTCCTGGTTTCCTTTCATAAGGTTATCGTGGAACTGCTTTAAACGAATTCTTTGAGCAATGTTCATCTTCGAGTCCCACAAGTACGTCTGGAAAGAAACGGGTAGTTGACAAAGGAGGACAATTAAAATAAATTGAACTATTCATTTAGAGTCAAACAATCTCATGAAATGGTGCTTTATTAAAGAAATTGCAGACACGCTGAAGATGCATTATGCATATTATGATGTTTCAAGCTGTATTATATTGATATTTATCCTTTTCATAGAGGGTTTCATTTAGGTGTATCTCAAAATGTTTGGTAGTAAATAAAATTGCGCAATTACGGAGGAACTCTAGGTCACATTTAGCAATTAAGTCGTGACATGCCGTTTAACCTTTGATCATATTACACAACTGTTACGTTAAGATGGAAATAAATTTTGAGGAAAGGACTAAATATTTCGTTTAATGTACATTATTTTTCAATTTATGCCAAACGTAGGCACTTTTTCATCTAATACCCTACACATATTAAATACTCATTGAAAACAAAAGGTGCTCATGGTAAATATCAGTAAAAGTTCTGAAACGCATTTAACCATCAAAAAATGTTTCAAGAAAACCTGCAATCGCAACATTATTGGCAAATATTATTTGTCTACAAATTCTTTTATAACAAGGTAGAATGGTGCATTGATAAAAAATTTTATTACTTAAAAAACCAGTTAAATTTATTTAGTAAGGAATAAACCAACACATAACAATGTCGAAAGAAATATATTATTACAATTCGAAGGGATTAATGGTGATACTAGAAATATTAAATAACGTTGATTGGGTTATGCGACTACGGAAAACCCTTCTTCGAGCAAAAGTAAAGAAATATGAATAAATAATTACCGGCTTTTTATTTCTGACAACGTTTAAAAACCTACTCACTATAAATTTTGTATACATTGTTTTTATTATACATTTAAACCAAATATTTAAAACTCATACGTGTAAATATATTGGAAATTAATGAAAAATACTGAAAATCTTAAACTGATTGTAAAGCCCATTTCGAGTAACAATTTATACGCAATGGGTATATATATACTCAAACAAATAGAATAAACGCTTTCTTTTGAGAATTAGTGTTAAAGCTACGTTACATATAAAATAATTATTTTAAAGTTTGTCATAAGTAATTGTGTACATGCGTATTTTTTAGTTTGACGACATATTTCTCGAGTTGAATATACTCACAGAACTAACCGAAAATATACTCACACACTTCATAGATTGTACTTGCAGTACATTAGCAATTGCATGGAAAATGAATGAAGTGATAATACTAATTGTTTTATATTAAATAGTTGGCAAATATTGTTTAGGCTAACGCATTTACGTTATTAAGTAAGCATAATAATACTTATGTGTGGTGTATATCTACTTAATAAACTTCCGTGTCAGGAATCAATTTTTTGTTCTATAAGCGAAAGCTCAACTAGATAAGTTCCTTTCCTCAATTAGAGTTTTAGAAATATGTTATCAGCATATTACTATAAGGGCTCCCCAAGTGAATCGTTTTAGATACATTAAGGAAACAGATAAACAATCAATAATTATGATTTGCTGTATAACTTAAGCAATTAATTCCATTGCTGCCCTATGCACTTGCCAAGTTAAAAAAAATTCAGTAGTGTGACATTTCGTAAAGAATGTTCAGTGCCTCACTTTTCCTCTTAGTTCTTTTAGAAATCCTCTCATAACTGCAGCAATACTTTATTAGTAATGCACTGATCTGCATGAAGCTAGACTTCCATACCTGACACGATACCATCAAACCAAACCTTCAAATCTTTCAAATCGTTAGACGGCAGTTATAGTTTCATTATTTATGGATTTCTAGCGAGTAAATGTGAGTCGAAAAATAGGATAAAATTCGTCAATTTGAGGGAAAGTTCTTTTCAAACTTGTGTTTGCTTTAGGTTCATAAAATACTTTTTGCCTTGATACTCACCAATTACTATTTGTTCATATATGTAAAGTTAATTATAATACATTTATTAAAGTTAATGTAAGCGTATAAATTAAGTATTATGTAGATTTCTGTAAGAGAAGTGTATTCATAACAATAAATCATTAATTAGAAATCTATTAATTTCCACTAATCATTTAGGTAGAAGTATTATATAATTATTTTATTGTATAAATATGGGATACAGAATACTTCTTTCAAAAATGTCCTTATATGTTCATTAATATTTAAAATGAATAGATATTCTATTAGAGTAATATTCTCTAATGGAAAGTCTAATTTGACCACTTTTAAAAAGAATGCATGTATTATATTATATACATTTACATTACAATTTCTATATACTGCTATTAATAATTTGTTAACTGAACATGCATTAACGGTTTTCAAAATGTGATTTTCAACAAACTGACTACAATTTTTTAAGTAAACTTTTTTTATAATTTCAAAGTTTTAATTTACAGAAGGAAACAAGAACTTCTCTCTCAAGTAAGTCTAGTTATCTCCAAGCACCAAGATTGGAATGACAAGGTACAATTATCATTACTTTTATAAACAATTATTACGTGAAGGGTTAGCTTTATTTTGTGCATAATACGACAGTAATCTAATTCATTCAAAAATTAATCTTTACGTAAGGGATTATAATCATATGTGTCATCTTATATTATAATTCGAAAACCACGTCTAGAACTTTTAAAGGGAAATATGATATTGTAGGAAATGTACCGTAACATATATTATAAACATTAACTGTATATATGATATTAAGTTAAACATACGTAAAATTAGGGAAAGTGAAACCGAGCAAAAGAGAACAAACTTGTAAATATGATATACATAAATACTTTTAAATAAGTCTGTGTATAATTATAGTTTACAGTTACCAATTTACTACTATAAAATTAAGAACTTTAGTATTGAATGATTGATTGCGAAATTCTATGTATGTATGTGAAAGTAACTTCCTCCCGAGTTGAACAAGTGATGTGTAGTCGGTACGGAATCTTTAATCTAGTACAATTAAAATATAAGAATGATATATTAAATAAGTATATTGTAATAAAACAAACTGCAAAAAATATGCATGTTATCGCTATTGGTTGCGAATAAAAGTGAATTTGTTACAGTAAAATTGATTTTAAATCATTTTCAGTGAATTTTTTCATAACAAAATGTAACCATTTTGGAGATGAATTTGCTTATTGTACTTTATAATGGAGCGTTTTTATTTACATTGTGAATTTAATGGAAATTTTCCTCTACCTCAGTACCTTTCCTTAAGATGGGAAAGGTTTCTCCTGATATCTTTTTACAAATCCATGGAATATTTTACTGGAATGAAATATCTAATAGTAAGCTCAAGCACAATTTAATTTTATCCCACATTTTTGTTTAGTACATTCCCAAATTTACATATTATATACAATAGTCAATTTGTTACATGTAATAGTGAAGTACAATTAATTCCAAGTCATACGTAAAGTCCTTTTTGCATTTAGTTTTCTTACTTTATACAACATATTTGATCCTCCATTCTTCCAACTAACGGTAATGCAATGTATTGCATGGTCTTTGTTAAATGTGCTGCGCTTAAGTAGATTTTTTCTTAGTAGGTTTTTTTCTTTATCAACAATATGAAACCTTCTTTTCATATCCCACTTCTGCAATCTCTACGATCATAATGTGAATGGGACCACTCTCTCTGACTGATATCAATGATTTAAGCTCTCTATTTACACAAAGTTGAATAAAACAAGGTTTTAGATATTTCTTAAAGTTAAGCATTCAAATAGTTATCCAGTTTTCGTAGATGGATGCTCTCCAGCCGTATGTTAAATTGTTAATGCATGCCTCACGATATTTCAGATTGACTTTATGAATTTGTTTTAGGTACCCGTTTAGTAAAAAAGCAATGGTGTAGAGGCAGGAGTTTTTGAATTGGACTGGGTACTTCAACACAAAATGAAGATGCTACCGTTTTGTATAATTCCAATGTTTCACCCCACTGCACCTCATTCATCATCACTGAACAAAAAATCACAAATAAAAACTGGATTGCTACAGAAATGCATGCATGAAATCAAAGGCAACAAAATAGTTCAGGGTTGTGTTTTATACAGAAATACAGTGGAAATGAAGAGACGATGGTTGTAATAATGGAACCCACATAAATGCCTTTTCTAATGGTATACATGATTCAAATATGTTAAGTGAGGATGTTGAATGAAATGTTTCTCAAACAGGTTCTGGCAGCCGCATGAACCGGCTGGATACAGTGTGCTGCTAAAGCTCTGATTTTCTGGAGAAGTTTTTTTTCTGTGCTGCAAGAATGAGAAGCCATACAATTTTGCAATCCAATCATTAATTGCACTACATACAGAATTTTATCAGTTTTTTAAATTTAACCAGAAATAAAACAAATTTTATATACTTCGATACACCACCCTTTTGCAAGTAGTTTTATTGTTCAAAAAATATTTCTTAATATATTATTCCAGGAACTTTGGACTCCCTTGTTTGGTAAGGCTACCTTTTTCTTTTAACTTGTTCGTGCAAACTTTTCCTTTCGACGTTGAAAGCGCAGGGGTTTAGTAAAATTCTTAGAATCAAGCATTAGAATTCGCATACATTTATCGTTTAAAAAAACCGCCTTGCATTTAGGCTCAATTTTATTTTTAAAAAATAGTGTTGTTATTCTGAAAACGTACATTATCATAATCATTCAAGCCAAGAGAGCGTTTTTAGCACATGCAGTGGAAATAGCTCAGTTCAAAGTTTGCAGAGTTATCATCACATAATATCTACTACTGTATGAATTTCCCTACACCAATATAGGTAATGAAAAGTTCAACTAAAGTTAAAAATGTTGGAGATAAGCAGAAAAGTAGAAAATTAAACCAGAAATCATTTTAAACTTTCTACTTCTTTTCTTAACAGTTTAGTCTGGTTAATTGCAGATAAATTTTATCTTATTTTATTAACTGATCCCGTTCTGTCATTTTCCAAGAGATATAAAGAAAGCCAATATATTTTTATCCTTTGCATACGTTCATATTTTACCAGCATGCTTGTCCCATGACCGTCCACAAAAACGTTGACTAATGTTGAAATTATTTTTTAAAATGTTTTGCAGTAATCTCAAAAATGATTCCAAAGACTGTTATTGTGATCGTATGCCTATGCTATCTGAGCATGGCAGTGGATGCCATCAGATATAGAGAGTCTGCATCCATCCGCCTCTCAAGAGCTTTCAAGAAGCCACCGCATCTCCATTCCAAATTTGCTTATATTACTTGGACCAAAGAAAAGGGCTATGATATTCGCGTATGTCATAATAAACAGTTCGTCTTTATAACTTTTAGCAATGCAAATTACTTTAGTTTGATTAAATTGATGTTGTTGAACTTTTCAGATATTTGCATCCCATTTATCTGAACCAAATGGACTCGACTGGATTGCCAAAGCTCGCTATCAGAATTTAGTTAACAAGACTGGGTAATAAACATTTACATTTATGAATCCAAAGGACAGGTTTGGAATTTGGCTCAAATTATTGAGTGTTATTTTTGTGATTGCAGATGGGCATTTGTCGAAGTGGAGTCGAAGCCAACATGGCCAGATGAGATGCAGGCTTATGCGGCTGGAATAGCTGAAGGCTACCTAACCAAGGACCTTATTTATAATGGCTGGCGTAACATGATTGAGGCAAATAACTTTTCAAACTCATTTAGTATTTTCTATGCATTGATAATTTAATTTTTTAAAAAAATATTCCCATTTGACATTTCTAATATATAGCCATTTTGCAAAGACAAGGAAACCACGTGTGAGTACATTGACAAATATGTAGCACAGAATATTGCTTGGATGCTTAAATCTGTGAAAGCTCTGAAGGATCAGAATTCATACTGGTACCATGTTAACCTCCTTATTCAACAATTGGATGGATTAACGTTTGGATACAAAAAAGCAGCTAATGGAACTGAAGCTGATAGAGTGACAAAGCAGGATCTAATGTAAAAAAGTCTAAATCATGTTTTCAGAATTCTATGGAAAAAATCTATTTATATTTATATTATAAGGTATTTCATAATCTTTCGCAGCTGGCTTAACATTGCTGAAGAACTCGGAGATTTATCCACGGCATTGAATCCTTCTCCATCCACCAGCGACCCAACTGATAGAGATGGTCATTGTTCCGTCCTAATCAAGCTTATGAACAACAACAGAGATCTTTTTGCATCTCATGTCACATGGTCACGGTAAGAATCTTTGGAATGCCAATGACCTTTATGCAATGTTCATATTCAATTTCCAGAAATATCAATTTGCATTGAATTTACAGCTATACTAGCATGCTGAGAGTTATTAAACGGTATAACTTGGCATACAAGACTTCTTCAAGTGAAAACACTCCAGTGCCAGCTACAGAAATAGCATTCAGCTCTTATCCCGGTGTCCTTCAATCTATTGATGACTTCTACGTCACATCTTCAGGATTGATGATAACAGAAACTACGAATGAGAACTACAATGATGCCTTATGGAGTAAAATCAAACCTACAAATACGGTAAATTGCTTGTGATGCGATTATGATACCGAAATCCATTTTCCAAAGTTTCTCTATTTAAAGTTCATCGTGCATTGTTTTTGTTAATTGTTGTAATTCTTTATGTAATAGCTGTTTACTGGTATTCGTGCCGTGCTTGCAACTCGTCTAGCAACCGATGGCAGAACCTGGACTACCATATTCTCTCGTTATAATTCTGGGACATACAATAACCAATGGATGGTCGTAAATTACAATATTTTCGAGCCAACTAAACCTCTAAAGGACGACGTACTTTGGGTCTTGGAACAAATGCCAGGTATGCAAAGTATTATTATCTTTAAACTTATTTATTAATAGATTTTAGTACATATATTGGCAGCTTAACCTATGAGTTCAAAGGGCATTAAGTTAGGTATACTACGTATTATTTTAACAATTTAAAGGAATGACGGTAGCAAAGGATATGACCTCCGTACTTAGAAATCAAGGCTACTGGGCATCTTTCAATATTCCATATTTCGATGAAGTGTTCCATGCCAGTGGACATCCACAAATGGTTGACAAATACGGCGATTTCTATTCCTACAATAATAACCCTCGTGCCCAAATGTTTGCCAGAGACCAAGATAAAGCAAGGGATGTAGATTCAATGATTGAAGTGATGAGGTACAATGACTTCCAAAACGATCCTTTATCTCGGTGCAACTGCACACCACCCTACAGCGCTGAAAATTCCATTTCATCCAGAAATGATCTCAACCCTATCAATGGATCCTTCCCAATCAAACTGCTAGGTATGTAGATTTTAATAATCAATTAAACTCTTTTTGTTTTTGACTTCCAACAAGTCCTTTCTACCTTCTTTTGTTTTACAGGTCACCGTCCAAGTGGAGCTACAGATCTTAAGCTGACCAATATGGATTTACTTCTTCTTCAACAATTTGTCGCAATTAGTGGTCCAACCTACGACCCATTACCACCATTCCGCTGGTCTACGTCTGACTTCAAAAACCTTCCTCACTATGGCCAACCAGACTTATTTGCTTTCGAGCCACTTATTCATCAGTGGAAATGGCTCTGAACGAAGTCTACTTTGAAATTCGCAAACCCGTTTCCAAGGCTTAAATTTTAATTTCTTATTAATACTTACTTCATACATCTGGGGGGATTTTATCTACTTTATCAATATCTAAGCTGTACAGTCATGAATATTTTTGGCTTAGAATCACTGTTTATACAATCTAATCATTAAGCAGTGCAGGGTTTTGTTAGCTAGTTATGAAAAAATTTAACTGTTGAGAGTTTAATAAATACGTTGTGCGTTTCTTTTCAAAAAAACAACTTATTTTAATTTATTGCTTTCTTTATATATCACAATGTATAATATGCACGTGTAACAATGAAACTCAATTCAAAATCAAACATAATCTGATTGGCATACATAAAAAACATAATTCGATTTAATTTTGTAGCTATTTTTTAACATTGGCTATTTGGTAAAGTATTAATGCTTCGGTAATTATTTTCAATACAAAAATAAAATGACAATGTCATAACATAGAAATAGAGTATAAAGTCAAGTGATGTGTGACTTAAATCAGATCTACATAACTGGAACTTTCTCGCCGGGAACAAGTACTAAATTTATATAATATAATATTCATTTCTGCAATAAATAAACGACATCAGGAAATTCATACATTCATATATTAATACTAATAATTATAATACAAAAACAGGAAAATGAAGGACGAAACCAATATTTTGATTTTAAAGGTCAATATCAACATTACAACCAAACGGTAGTGAGCTCGAAGCCAGAACACTATTACAACGTAATGGAAATATTATATTGGCAAGCATAGATTGTACTTTCTTACTTGATTATTCTTATAAGTACTTTTTTAAATTTTAAATCGTTATCGGAGAATATCTGCAAATTACAATTGAAGCCAACAAATTTTTATTCAATTACTTCAACCTTTATTAAATAATCACTATGCTTTATGCTAATTTAATTAACTATTGCAATTCTTCTATACTGAAGAATTTAGACACTTGAATTTTTAAAACTGTAGTAATACTTGAACACTTAATGACTGAGTTGTTGGTAATGTACGGAATAATTTCAAATTCTATTACCAGCATGAGCATGCTTGATTATACTTAATTTGAGTAGCTTGCCGATGATACCAATAAAAGTAATATCAAAAGTAGTTAAAGGTGTAACGGCTACTTATAAAAATTGTCATATAATACTTTTTAAGTGTATTATTTGCAGTCCTCAGAAAATTTTGATATTTACATTTAACTAGATATCAAACGTTTTCACCAAAAATATAAAAAATCGCAATTTGAACCCCATTCTAGCGCGTTGACCATTCTAAACTCGGCACTATCTATTCTGTACATTCAGAATTGAACTTCCTATATTTTGATTTGAGACCTCTTATTTGCCTTTATCATTAGAAAAGTTGAAGCTACAATTTACGTATAAAAAGCTATCATACCAGATGACAAAATATGTACATATATGATAAGAAGTATGTACTCTTACATAATAAATCGAAATTGATAATTGTAAATCCTTACGAGATAATTTATAACATTTTACACAAAAGTAATGAAAAAGAAATGGTTAACAAATTCGCTTTTACAAGAACTTGTATATAATTTGGAAACATTTTTAAATACATCTATTTTATGAATTTAATAAATCTAAAAAAAGTTTCAGTAGGGCAAAGGATCACGTAGATGAGCTTGTTTCTTGAACTCGTATTTGAGACATTTTCCCCACCAACTCCTTTTCGTGCAGATTCTGTCTGGTTTCAGGACGAAGCACTTGGTTTGGACTACATTGAAGAAAAGCTTTCCTACAAAGTTGGATGAACCCGTGTTAGTTTGCTTTAAGCATGATCGGAAACTAGAAAAAGAAAAACAAAGGGTAAAAATGTCATCATCTTCAAATTAGTCACTTTATGTACATCTTATGATTATAAATTATGCAAGTCAATTCTATTTTCATGGTAATTAGTCTCCTTTTGTTATCCGAATGTGAACGGTTAAGTACTACCTGGCTACTCTGAATTGTAACTGTACACACGCATAGTCAGACAAGATATTTTATTCAAACAATTGTAGTTCAAGTATATTTTGCAGAATAGTGTACGTACAAGTGGGAGTTTCTGAAAGTTTCAATGATGTAACGCGATTTCAACTGTCTCATATAACCATTAGAAAAATCCGCTATGCTAAAATATGAGATGACATGTCGATACGTTTTATAGTTAGTGAAATGCCGGAAGCATGGAGTCAAGATGCCCGTATCTGGATTGTAATTAGCTAGTCAGCATGGCAAATGTCTTCAAGAACTTCATCAAACTTTTCTGGAAATGTTGATTAACATTTAAACTCATCTATTTTGTTTACAATTTCTAAAGTTAGAAGTATCATTGCCATAATTTACCAAGCTCTTGAAAGACAGGACTTTCTCGTCAGACCAAGAAACCACAAAAAGGGAAACCACACTTTCTTTGTTGTTAGCCTTCCCACTAGAATATGGGCTTTAATGATGGTGTGGGCAAAGAGAGAGACATAATGGAGAGTTTTTGTTGAAGCTTGGAAAGAAAGTTCAAGCTGTAGCCTCATCATCACCAAGACAATGAAGAAAACTTCCAAAATGCTTTATGGATGACTGGATGAAGATAATTCAAAGTAACAAATGTAGTTAAGTTTTGGTGGTAATAATGATGAGGGCATTCACACACCAAAAGCAATATGAGATAAATACTCATTCTTTTTGGAACAGAAATAAAGTTGGGAAAAATCAGAACAGGAATAAAAAAGAAAAAGTAAGAAGTAGTCATGCTGATATTTCTCATTGTGGGAGAAGATGATTGCAATGGGGTTCGCCGAGACAATGGTAGTGCTGCCAATAATAATGACAAAGATACTTATAGACCCCTATCTGATAAAATCCATTACCAGAGAGTTTCTGATTTTGGTAATGCTGCTGGTCGTCCTAATGCCAGTAGAAGATGATTGGAACAAGTGAGACTCGAGGGAAAATACGTATCTATTAAATATATACACACAGGAAAAGCTTTGCACACTTTTTCTACAGAGATGGGAAAAGTACGGAGAGAAACCAATAATTGGATTTCTTCCGGTGGTGAATCTTACTTTCCTGCTCTTTCACTTTTTATTTCAAATAACAAGAAAGATGTGTAGGTTTGGGCAGGACTAATGAAAAAGCAACCAAAAGCTAAAATTACGTCTTCAACTAGATCAATTTTAGTTATCAAAGTTGTGATGGTCGTATAAGAATTCTTGATTTTTTCCTGGAGTTTACTGCTCTATGGGAAAGAAAAAAGTCTTATTTTTTCTAATGTCAATGACAAACAAGCATCAGCCAAGTATTACCAAGACTAAGGGAGCTAGAAGCTAAACTGCATCCTCATTACTATTATCATTTTATTCCGTTTCATTTCTCAACTTTCTGATTTCTTCCTTATATTTGACCCTGTTATCTCTCTACTAAAGACAGTCCTTTTCTACTACCTTTTCACAAGTATGTGAATCAACCAAGGATGATTTGAGACAAATTTTGGTTATAGGGAAGTAACGTTTTAAAGATTTGTACAATGTTTCCTTAAAATTAATACTTTGACTTAATCAGGTTACTAATCAGTCTTGCTATGTGGTCATGTGCCTTCATTATTTATGTTTTTCATAGATTCTGAAAGAACATTTTGAGAAAAACTTATGGGCCCCGATAAAGATCTCGTTTCCCGGAATGAGCACACCTTGCTACTTTGAATACAATGCTTGTTTTCCTCGTGTTCTTTCATGTTACCCAATCTTTAGAATTTTAATACGGTAATATAGAGATCATCTCACTCTTGTCTGACAGTGTTAGACTGACTTCGGGGTCCATCTTACTGGATCTCGAAATTAAAGAGCGTTTATAATTTATTGATAAATTCCAGTGTGTTGTACGTTTCTGGAGCGAATTTACTTTTGAAAAAGCATTTGCTGACACCCCTGCCTAACTGAATAGTAATAATAAAAGAAATTATTATTTTTCTTTATCATCATTGAAGCGAATCAATTGGTTCTTTAGTGACAGTAAAATGAAATTTTCTCTATGCTGTTCCATTCTCATTCAATAAAAATAAAAAAGAATGCGACCGCTGTAGGACAACTTTGGTTCTTCAAAGGGTATTATTACAGTGGAATGACGTATTTGATGGTTCTGATGCAACGGCTAGATGAAAAATTGGTTATGGGTGGTTCATACAACCTCACAACTATTTCCCATTTCATTCAATAAATGATGAATGAATAGCCGAGGGAGAGAAACTTTGATTTAATGGAGCATCCGTTAAACCCCTGTATTAACGTGATCAATACACTATTAACGAGTAGTTTGTTCTCCTAAATAACATCCATCACGTCTTATGGAAACGCAATTTTAGCGTAAAACGTTACCCTTAAAACTTGTGTACATACAAAAATGCAATGTTATTTTTATTACGCCTTTTGTGCAACATTAGAAATGAAAGAAAATTTATAGTTTTAGTTTTGCGGTGATTTTAGTTGAAGAGATAATTTGTAATAATAAAATAACTTGGGTTACCCAGCTCTGGGCATTACGATTACACAAAACATCATTGCAATAATAATAGACGTTGGGATGTCCAAATTAGAAAAAACCCAGGGTCAATAGAGAAAATTTGCTTTAATGGAATCTTTTGCTAATATCCTGACATATTTCCATTTAAGTTAGGCAATGTACAACATGGAGAAAAGTGTTCACTTCATACACAGCAATTACGTAAAATGTAAAAATATTAAATATGGAATGGGTTTTTGAAAGTCCTCGTATTGGCATTACAGTAATTCCAGATCAAATGACCAATACGAATTCTATATAACATTATGAAATCTTTCTCTACCTAGATTTCTTTGGTCTTATCCTTTTCAACCTTTTCTACAAAAAAAATGAACGGGAAAATGAGACAACCCAGACCCACCTGAAGTTTTGAAAAGGTAATAAATTTGTCTAACAATACAAAAGAAAACAAGCTAAAAGCAACTTTTTTACATTTTCAAAGATCGGGTAACTGTTTTTTCTTATTTACGAAAAGGGTATGCCATGTTCCTAGAAAGTTATACAGCTCAATACCCAATCTACTTCCCATACCCATACTTACCCTCATTAGTTTTTACAGTACACTTGCCTTTAAGCAAAGTAAGTAACACTTGTTTTGGATCAAATGAAATCCAAACGACTGGATAGCCTTATTGATTTAATTTTTCGTTGTCAAAGCCTGAATATTTTGATTTTGGGTTAATATTACGGCGACATCACATATACGATAATCGCTTTCCAAATAAGCTCATATTATCATTTTATCATTTGTCCTAAATACCAAGCCAAGGCAGTATAACTTCATTTATTTAAATGGTGCATGAAATTGTATTCAAGCCAGTATACTGTTTTAAATGAGCGATACTTGAACTGTCTTGAAATATGAGATTTGATTAAAATATGTCTCAGTATTTTTAAGAAATTGAATCAGAAATCAAGATTGCATTAAACTTACCTTTCGTCACAAGTACAGTGACTAACAGTGTGCATTCTGTAATTGAACATTCCAAAATTTGAGGTCATTCCATGAATGATGAAGGGACAACTGTCATGTTCCCTACAGCATCTATCGGTTCCTACGTGAGCACCCACATCCTGGTACCTATCTGCTAGGGAACCATCTCCACACCACAGTGTTCCTGGCATAATTCCTACACGGAACGCTTCTCGTTTGACTCTTTTGCTACAAAAAGTAAAATATACACATACGATGTAAGTAGAGCTATCATGTTTTAAGACTGTTTAAAACCAGCTAATTTAATGCTACATTACAAACCATGTTCGGATTCAAGTTACAAAAACGTAAATCAGATCTCATACAAAGTGTGAGAATTGACATTCCTTCGACATTCAGTAATGTTGAAAGAATTGCAAAGTCAGCAAAATTTTTTTAAAACTTCTCATGTCTAGCTTGTAAAAAACAATTTGCAATGTTGTCATTGCTTACGTTGTTTCTTTTTTACACATTCTGGCTTTTTAAGTATTTCATATACTGGAATCATAAAAATCATGTAACTTGTTCACATGTTTATCGCATGACTACTTCGTGATCTACCTCAACTTGATTGGGATAATAATCAAAATGCAAATTTGCAAATTCTTTCTTCATTTAAATTTACTAAGATAGGAAAACGACAAATATAAGTTTATGCAAATTACCTAATCAAATGGAATGACAATAAAAGCTATATAAAACAATAAATTACCTGGTTGCATCTCCAGCCGTGTCAATTTCGTTTATACTATCGGAGGAAGCCTCGTTGATTAACGATTTCTTTGCAGTTTTTTTCATTTTCCTGTGCAGCCGTTTGCACTTCTTTTGTTGCGCAATCATATCAAATGACTGTTGTAAATCTCCAATAATTTCGTCATTCCGGAGAGCTCTGACGGTAACATTTTTAAAAGTTTCCACTCTATATATTAACAAGGAAACAAAGTTGGTTAAATCAGCTAAAACAATTTGTAATTTGCGCACGTATATTTTCACAATAATCATCGCACATTTTCAGCTCTTGAAACTTACCCTTGATCCATTTCAAATGGATCAGCTTCGGCCAGTTCCATTTCTTCCAAAGGTAAATCCCCGCCAGCATCTCTTGTATTGTTTGCGGTGTTCAGGAAATCAAAATGATTTGGAGGAACATCTAAAGTGACGCCTTCTCTAATGAGATCAGTACGAAAATGATTCCTGAACTGGTCCGCACTTCCCCAATCGTCAATCATTTCACATTCCAGTAGCCTCATAATTTGCTTTCCTGAAGTGTGTCTTTGATCAACCTTGTATATCAGTTGCAGCATATGTGGGCCGGATGCAATTTGTCGTAAAAGCAGCCCTTTCCTGTTAAAAAATAGTTACTATTATAGCAAACAAGTGGATACTAGTCCGTAATTAATAATTATTATAACAACATTATATTTTCATTTTAATGCGCAGCTTCCAGCAATTCATTGAATAATCCAAAGTTTACAGTTCGGATTCCATTTGCATACAACAACTTGTATTTGCAATGCATGGCCTTTCTGTAAAATTGCGTGCATACTGCTGATATGTACTTATAATTAGTAATTACTACATAGCTCCAAATTATTTCGACCTTCTCAAGGTTTTTCTTCCTCGATAAATGTATCACAAACTATGTATTATACTGACCGCAGGATACTCATTGTCTTTATGAAATGGTATCAATAAACATTTAGCTTTTGCAAAGTACTGATTTTCATGCATAACAAAATAGTAAATAATTATAGGAAAACCGGTAGACAATATAATTGCATAACTATTAGAGAAGAATGCAGAGATTTTACAAATAACTTAGATCCTTCTTCCCAACTGCAGTTTCACTTGTTTTTTAAATCCTACATCGAGACTAGCACTACAAACCATGCTGAATAATATTTTCAATTGGTTACTTTCAAAATCATCATTTTGTGTATACACAAAGCAAATCATCATGCAAACGTCAAAAAGATTTCCTCATTCCAGTGTTGTTTAAAAAGTATCAGCAAAATTATATAATTGAACCCATTTCTATTATTTTGTATTATATGACGCCTGCAATAATTAAAAAACTGAAATTTCAATAGCCATTATTCAAAATATAAAGTCAATGTGTTATTGAAATATAAATACACGGCAACACCACGCAATTTAGAAAGGGGCAGTGGCTCTCAAACAACCAATCAGAAATGATTAGGTATTTAAACTTAAATGATTAATTGTGCTGCACACATTTTTCATTCATCGTTGTTGCTGCTGCTGTCTAAATAAATACTTTAGAATGAACCATTTAAAAAAGAAATATTCAATGTATCACTATTGCATTGGATTTGTATTTAAAAAAGCAGGTTAGATATGCAAAAATTTATTTTGAAAAGATTTGCGAATTCCTGTCAAAAGCTGTCTGTCTAGTTTTTAATTGTGATAGATATGTTGTGTGCACAATAGCTTATTTGTATTTGCTAATAAACACTGCCATTATCGAAAAATCTGGGATGAAGTAGTGTGCGAAGTTTTTAATAAATTTGGCGCCAACGAGATTACAATGCTACATGCCGCCATTCATCTGGTAATTTTTTGAAATTAAACTTTTAAGCTTCCTTACAAATTTCTACTTTCAATTATATTTCAGGAAAGAATGAATAAAATTATTAATCAAAATATGTATAAATGAATTTTTTATGTCTATTACTTTGGTAATTTGGAAATATTTTAAAAGATTTGTCTGCAAAAGTTCTTGCAGTCAAATAAAATGGCATATTACAAATCCCTATTAAACAACTACAAAATACATAACACAGGCTAATGACGCTGCGTCAAAAGAAAAACTAAATTGTATTTAGTTACCATTTTTTAGGGAGAAAAGCATGCTTGGCATTTGAATTGAATTCAAGGACAAATAAATTACAACGGCGTGTTATGAGCGTACCTTTATAGCTACTATGATTACGCATTTTGTGAGAATGTCGTGCTCAAAGTGTGTAAATGCAGTGAAAGTACGAATAGTGATGATAGAATCCAACTGCCAATGTTTTATAGCATATTGATGTAAGCATTAATATAACAAAAAAATACTGCACGGTGCACAAGTTTGACCTAGTAAAGTAATAAAAATAGCACCAAACAGTCTACTTCGAAACTCCTCTTGAAGATGTTCAAAGTTATTTCCTTTATCATAATCAAAATACAGCCAGATTGATTAGTTTAACTATTTTTACTTTCAGTTAGTGTACATCAAGTTTTATGACCGAAGACAAAACATGTCTTAGAATGCTACTACAATACTGAACGAACATTTGAGTCTGTTGATCTGTCTGTCTGACCATTTCCGCGTTAACTTAAAACTAAATTGACATATTTGACAGTGGAATATTTCATTCATAGTCAGTAATTAATCAACGACATAGTTTCTGTATAAGCTTCTGATGTCTTTCATTCTGCAATGAACTAGCTAGACAAAAAGCGAAATCCAAGACTCAATTAGTAGGATTGAAAGAATTTAGAGGCATATATTATAATAAAATGCAAAAATTAGACAGGAATCTAGGTGAAAAGTATCCATTAAAAATCATAAATTATTGTTCTTCGGGTCAGGAAGTAAGTAAAGTTGATGAAATCATAATGCGATGTTGCTTATCAGTCATATTTAAAATATTCATTTGTATTTTCACAGGTCAGCAGTTTTAAATTTCATGATAAGGAAGAATAAAATGCCCTGGCATTTTATGTCCTCCTTACCTTATAGAACCTGGAGGTTCTATAAAAATGAATGAAGTGTTAGTGAACATCTACTTTAATATATAATTATGTTCGTCATTTATTTTATCAAAACAATAAAAGTATGCATTCTTGCCTACTTGCATTCATTCTTGTCTAGAAAGGAATAAATGGTGCCTACTCACTAATAATGATTTTTTAACAGAACAATTTGGAGTGAATGGAATGAGTCACACACGTGGTCGTGGGAGCTCATTTTGTAAAGTCGTTACACAGCTAAATAGGTTAAAATTTTCCATTCGAATCAGCGTTCATACTATCCCGAGTATTAATAAACTGACTGCCCGACTCTAGTTGAATAGGGTGACAAAACGACAGTTTGTGAATAAGAGCTAAAAATGTGTACATACATTATATACATTATACAGCACTCCTACATAATATATCTAATTTTGATCTCATTTTCGTGTATGATCAGTTCGACTACCTCATCCCAATAAATTACCAGCTTAAGTGTACAAAACTAAGTCCGGAATTACGGTGTATCTGTCATAATGATGTCAGAAAGATGACAAGATGAAAACTGCAATACCTTGCAAAAAATTAACAAAGCTATGAAAGTAACGTGTCGGTGGTGGCGAGGAGGAAAACTGAATCAATGTAAAAATTTAGAATCAGTAATGCCGCCATCGTCTGTGTCAGTGAGCCGTTGCGTATAAATCCACAGTGTACCACTATGAGCTCTTCATAATAATATTATCGTATGATGTGAATTCTGACCAATGGGAATGGATAGTTGAAGATGGTTCTACGTTGTTCTAATATAACTTACTACAATATTGAAACACAAAGATCTATCCCGAACAAGAAAATGATTTTTTTCAAGATACGATACACAATACACACGATAATGGAGTGACTTCTGGTTACCCCGTCGTCGCCACTGTTTCTATTGCTACAGATTTACAGTGCACAGGAAAAGCAAGATTGCTTACATAGGACATAAGCCGTTTTTGCATATTAAATTTTTATAAGAAAAAAGTGTGGCGTGATGATAGAATAATGATAATCAGCTTACAATTACATATCATCATCACCACAGTTCTTTTTAATAGTATTTGTTTTACGGATGAACTTCTAATGCGGACATTTCCTACCAAGTCAATTAGGTATCCAATTGCAAATGCAACAGCAGGAATATCTAATGAAATGTTTACTGAAAAATTGCGATAACAAGGCTGTAAAAGCTATTTTGCAAATGCAAAAAATACTGTTAAGCACTGTATTTTCTTCGTTCCGAGCGTCAACATTCCCATTCAATTTTGGACAGTTCATTGAAGGTTTTACCAAGACCGTGCTACGTACTCTAACTATTTACAACACCTAATCATTCCGCAAATGCTTATGCGTTTTTAATATTTCTTACATCATCACTTTTCTCATGCATTATTAATACTTGAACTAGATAAATTTGCTTTAGTTAAAATTACAAATTAGATTCTTAAAATAGCTGATAAATCTGGAAATAACAGGTTTTGAGGTTTTTAGCACTTACAAGCAAGGCTGAAAAACTCTAATTCCCTTTAAAGTTAATGACCGGTGCAGCAGTTGCTGAACGCCGACAAACTATAAAAAGAAATTAGTGACAAGCGCAATACTTGCAAAAATTATATTGTACCGGCATGATAGAAGCTTTCTAATGTAGCTAAAACTACATGCAATCATCACGGAGTCCAGAAAATGTATTTAACACAAGATGGTTTAATAACTATGTATGTTAATGTAACTACAAAAAGCATTAAATGCAAAATGAAAATAGATAAGCAACTGTGTTGAAATTTTAGTTATCTGACATTTGGCCACCTGCTCTGTTTATGAATTAGCTTTGTTGCAAATCATAAATAAGGTTTTTACCTCCATTACTCAAATCAGTGTGCAACCCCATTCAGCTATTTAAACATTTATCAACATTATTACAAAATGTACTTCAAATTCATGTTCCCTCTTACCCTATTACCCAATGTCAAAGTCAAGTAGGTAAGTAAAATAGTAAATTCATGGCATGAATTTCATGCCATACTTAAGAGAGAAATGAGGTTGCTTTAACTTATTAGCGATGTTTTATTGTCTATAAATAATTTTTGATTTGTGCTTTAATTGAATGTTTCATGCTGGTTAGTCTAGCAATGGAAATAGTCATAAAAATCAACATAATGTTAGTGTATGAATAGGATTGAATTGAAAACTGGAGCATTTTCATTTGCTTCTAAAACCATTAACGTGAAAAAATTCATCTAAAAATAACATGAATGAGCAATTTCTTGTTTGGCTCATTCATGATTCTCTCCCCCTAAAAGTAAAAAGTGCAAAGTTAAAAAGATAATAAAAGCTAACAACAATGGAATTTTAAATTGTGGCATGTCATATACCTACACATCAGCCAACTTGTTACAATCTGACAGGATGATGATTTGGGTTGGTAGGTGAGTAAGTAAAATAAACCAAATGCATTTGTGCAATTTATTTAATCACCGTGGACAAATCAAACGAATAAGCCTATCACGGATTGTATTAAACATAGGAAATCAATTCACCCAGCACAAAGACAATTAAATTACAAAAAAGTTTGAACTTGTATGGTATTTAGGTACGCACAATTCGGCACATATATGCGAGCAACGATCAATCAGATAATTAGCATTTTTCATAATAGGGCCAGAGATAGAACAATAGCTATTGAAAAATAATCTGGTGACTTGTGAAAGTTGGTGGCGTGACAGTTGGAAGAATAGAGTATTGATTTAGGATAATACCCCTCTGACTACGCATTATGAAAATATAACGCAAAAATGGCACGGCATATACCCAGTGTTACTTAATCATATAAAACATGAACTTTTGACTGTTTATACTTACCTCATTCCATCCTTGGTTTTTCCGACGGAAGCCTCTCGAACAATTGTGTCACCAAATCGCATCCGAATTTCACTTTCTCCATCGGGCAAAACAGCAGTCGTTATGTAATTTACTGGGTTTTCCGAAAAATGTTCTGCACTCTTATTGTTTCCATCGTCAATACTTGTCACGACTATTCCAGTAAATGAAAGTAGTAGAAGAATCAAAATACTAAATTTGTTCATATTACTGGATATTGTGGATATTACTGTCATATCTCTGAATTAAATAACTTCCGAAAATATAAAATGAGATCTTATTAAACTGCCAAGAGATTCGTTCACTAGACCTTGCTTGTTCTTTAAATAAAAAAACAATAGAACACTGCTGCTGCGTATCGTATGACTTCTAGGAAGGGGAACAATAGAATGTTTTAAAGGTCGTTGTGTTCTAGTTGCAAGTATTTTAGGTATGTACCCGAAAAGCAAGAAATGAAGTTGGGGTAATATGTTTAGATTAAAGTTGTCACGATATCGTTAACGAAATATGTTATTTTGTTTAGATTAACTGAAATATTTAAAACAACCAAATTTTTTAAATAATTGAGAAACCTTATTTATGTCGAAAAAACGTTTAAAATCTACCGTTTCGCAAAACAAAATCTTTGGGAAGGAATGTGATATGTGAAAATTTTATTATATAAAAAACTTTAAAAGATTGAAATAATCGTCGGAAATGATCTGAACGGAAGTGGTTTGAAATATTTAAACTTTGTTGAGAGAATGATTAGCAGTTAAGTAGAGAGAGAAAGGGTGTGGAGTAGCGTGAGCCGGGCGACTATCCTTCACTTGCACTTGCTGACAACTGTGAAAGGATTCCATTGAGAGACCGGTATACATGCAGCCAGCAGCCTTCCCAACAAACCTTACGTGTACAATTGAATTCTCACTTTGAATCGCCACTACAACAGCCTGCCTGACTGCCTGTTTAATAGAACCTTTGGTAATGTTTAACTTTGCACTTGTTTATTTTCATAAAGGCTTGTAATCAACTGTAGCTTCTCTACAAAACCTTCATAAATGCATTGTTCTTATTTAGCCTTACTTTAACGCTATGAATGAATATTTGCATGTAATGCGGTTTCACTCCTAATCCAATATCTATTGCAATTTTTTATTTTTTGATGTATACATTTTCAAATCTTTATTTTCTAATGTCTGGAATGCTCATAATTTAAAATGGTAATAACTGCCTTAACGTAGTCTACTGCTGACGATAATGATAAAGTGCATGCTTGGTCGTTGGTGCAATTCAATCGAGTTTGCTCCCTACAATGACGATAATCCAACGCATGGTGTGTGATGATGATTCACATAAATAGAACAGTCATTATACGTGGAACGGATATCGTACGATATCCAAATTCCAATGGAATTTTGCAGACTGACGTAGAATGTTTCCTTTGTTGTACGAATCGGAATCCATTCTGAGTTTATAAAAACGAAGCTTTATTCATAAATGTGCCTAAACCTTTTCCCCCTAAATACTATAAACTAGTCCAAATTTTGTCGCCCAAAGACATTTTTACAAAACAAAGTGAGCGGCTAGCTACTGATTTGCTTCTTAAGTGTGCTTATATTTGGCTAAAAACATGGATTCCAAATTGTTTGAAGGTGGAATTCGACGATATATATAAAAAAATTAAGGGATACTAGCAACACGCACAGGTTCAGGAAGGAGTAACTAATCCCGAATTTAGAAGAGAAACGTAGAATTGATTGTCTGCATCTATTGAATATAAAATGGAAGGATAATGAAAATTGTAGTAGAAAATAAGCTACTATTTGAATATCTAAAAGGTGCAAATAAATACTTCAATTAGTACTTAAATCCATTTTAAGTAACGTCAGTAATTAAGTTAGTCATGAGTTTTTATTTTATTTTTTGAATTTCCCACCAATATTCTTTGCATTTCTCTCATTGGCTGGTTTGCACTGGGGCAATGCGAGGCAAGTTGTTACATGCTTTCTTATGGAAAGCCACGTTTCAGGTTTTGCCGAAATTGCAGATTTTTTATTTTGTGGACGGAGTTTTGAATGGGGATTTTCAAGTTGTCAAGTTGCCCTTCTCTCCTTTTCATAATCCTTCCAAGAGCCAAAAAATGGCTCAAGAATCCAAATGCGTGAGATCAAAAGTCCGATCTCGACCTCAGGATTCTGGGGAAAAAGTTTTTTAATTTTTTTGAATTTCCCACCAAAAATCTAAGCTTGTCTCTCATTGGTTGGTTTGTATTGGGGCAATGTGAGACAAATTGTTACATGCTTTCTTATGGAAAACCATGCTTCAGGTTTTGTCAAAATTGCAGATTTTTAATTGTTTGGACGGAGTTTTGAATGGGGAACTTTAAGCTGTCAATGGTCCCCCCTTATCACTTTATAAAAATCCTTCCACGAGCCAAAAAATGGCTCAAGAATCCAAACGCGTGAGATCAAAAGTCCGATCTCGACCTCAGGATTCTGGTGTAAATGCTTTTGAATATTTTAAATTTCCCGCCAATATTCTTTGCTTGTCTCTCATTGGCTGGTTTGCATTGGGACAATGCGAGGCAAGTTGTTGCATGCTTTCAACATCAGAACCTGATAATTAACCTGGGGGAATTTGTTGCCGCTCTTTGAAACTTTGTATTAGATACATTACAAAACATTTTTGTATCTTGATAATTCATTTCGCATTAGTGAATTTGATTTTTGATAAAGTTATGGCAAAATCGCTTTTACAGTAAAATCTTAAAAATTGTAACAAAAAATAGCACTTGGGGTTGGGTATAAAAAGTTCAGCCAATTCACCGCCCACCAACCAGTTACGAATCGAGCATTCCTCTTGAACAAGTACAATTTCTCAATATTTAATACAATTATTGTTTAGTTTTTCCTAATACGAATATTTCCATGTGCACGAGGAAACGTACGCAAGAAATTAGCTAATTTACATTCACATAATCATGCTGTAAAAAATTGCAACGATATTACGACTTGAAAGAGAAAATTATTGGTGGGAAATTACACCAGGGGAAAACTACGTATTTATTGTCTCTTACCTTCTTCTTGACCTTCCGAATCCAACGCAAAAAATAAGGCAAATCTTGCAAAACAATTCAACTAGTCGTGAAACTCAAGTTCGAATTTTGTTTTCAAAATAATTTTATTTCTCTAATGTATCATTCTTCCATACATTACATATCATTATCAGATATACATTAAGGGCAATATATATGTAATTGAATTAATCCATAGCTTCTCACAATTCACTGTAAGTAGAAGTGTAAGTTGTGCGTAGTTAAAAGACCAGCTTTTCTTTAACGAAAAGGTTAACTGGAAACTCTGACGTACATACGTGAATGAATGAAATTTTAATTTAAAAAATATTTTTGAAACAAAATTAAGCTTACATAAAAGAACATTTGTAACTTGAAGCTTAACAATTTATTTTGTACTTTTTATTTTTGTTCTTAAAATTGGGTCTCGTTTTCCATATTATATTATAACAAATCCAAAGTGGCAAACCTATACTAGAAAATAATTTTTCTAAAATATTTTTAATGGATTGCAAGTGTTGTTAGGAAGGAATTTGGTTATATGTCACATCACTAATTAAATTTCCTCAGGCTACTATGATTTTTACAGTAGACATGGAATTCAACAATATTTGATTAAATTTAATTTTGTCTGATTTCTTTAATCTTTTTATATCAAACAGAACATGCGCATTTTCCAAGCAAATAAATCGTATATGGGTGTATAATGCAAACAATGTAAATATTTTCCAATTGTGGAAAAAGCTAAGGAAAAGTAAAATGCTAAGGATTGTTATATATTAAAGGCAGATGCTTCATGCAATGAAATTCTTTTGTTTAAGCAAGCAATCATCGTAACTTCATAACACGGTACGTTTTCTCTCATAATGTAAATAAAATTTAAAACAAGTAGAACTTTTTCTGCTTTCCCCACAACTAGTTTAATAACCGAAATGCTAGTATTATTCAAATAACTGTAACAGAACGGTGTAAAACACAAATTGCTAAATACATGCACAATTTACAAACGATAAACCATCAAACTTTAATTTCAATAGAAACTTAAATACAAATATTCATTTTTATTTAAGTGTACTTTTACTAATGCTAATCATATTTTGATGACAACATAGCAATATTTGGAGAAATTAACTTCTCTGTATTATAAAAATGTTACAGGTATGTGTGACAAAAGTAAAAAATTAGACTATAATATAATATTAAGCATTAATAATAAAAACAACGTTACGACTTCATTTCTTGTAAGCTAAAATAGTATGATGCCCTACAACATAATAAATATAAAAAATGGGTAAACTTAAAATATTGCGTATAAGCACTAATAATGTATAATAGTTAGTTTACATATTCTGTTCTATGCGCTGGTATTATACGTACACATTTGAAATTTTTATATATACTAACATATTATTTATTTATTATGCAATTGATTAAAACAGCGAGTAGTAGAATTAAATTTTTCTGTGTATAAAACCTAAAACTATTTATTTAAAACATTCGTTAATCACACCCATCTTTTAAAAAATGTAAAAGTACATTGACAACCCTTTTATGTATTCATCATTTCTAAATGCAAAGTAGTTTTGAAGACTTTTTTCAACTGATCATCATGCACACTTCACTTATTTAGCAACAATATAATTAAAATATACGCCTTCGTAAGATAAGATGTTTTTGATAAAACCGCTAAACTGGTTGTAATGATGTAGCTATTGAATATTAGCTGAAAAAAGCTATTTTATCCTGACATGAAAGCTGTTTTAATTAGCAATTTACCATTGCAATAAAAAATGTTAAAACTTATTATTTTTGATATTTTTCGCACTTTGGTACAATTTAAAAGATTATAATTTGTGAATTAGGCGGATTTAATATTACTACGATCATTTAAAACAATTGCGCAATAATTTTACTAGCCTTCTGTAACAACTAACTGTTCACGTTATCATCATATCATCGTAATTGTTTTTTATTTTTCTCCAGTTGGTGGTACGTTTTGCAATTTTGCAAAGCAAGACGGTTTGTAATAAAAACCGATTTTGATTCACATTTAATAAAAAGTTTCTAAATTATATTCTTGCGAATATGAAGCGTTTGTGTGCATTTCCATAAACATAGACGTTTTACAATCTTTTACTAACGCGTTTAGTAATAATTCATCTTCAATAATGTTTCTTGCCAATGCGTTTTTTTAAAATTTAGTATTTCATTGTAACATTTTTACATGTTATGTATATAGAGCGGAGCGATTACTTTCGTAGCGAGTTTTGTTACTTCTTCGACCAAATTCATAAACGTCTTCTTATAAACTAGTCATTGAAAAAAAATTAATAAGAAATTCATTTAATACGACGATATAATGCATTTGTTATATATTGTACAGTTTAAAAATCCGATTCCTACCGATAATAAATATAATATTCTGCAATATACCATCTTTAGAAATATGTATATCTTATCGTAATACAATTGATCGACCGACAACAGCACGCGTTACACTTAAGCACTACTAGATAGGTATTTGAATTGCATTCGTACTTTCTGTATCAACAATATATTAATATATTACTACCGTTTTAAACGTATTTAATAGTATTTCACTTTTAATTTGCACCGATATTTTGTTTAAAAAATCATAATAACCATTCTACCACGCCAAACTTTGATTACTCTCACTCACCAGCAAAGACTCATCTTGACTCACTATCGTTTAAAGATATTATGTGTTGTAGGTTACAATATTTACTAAATATTAGATATTTATTAATAAATACAATATCCTTTTTAATAGAATATTTTAATGTTTCATAATCGCTAGTATATGATAAACATTGTTAAAAAATTTGACTATCCTCATCTATCTCCCCTTTACGTAGTTTTGTAATGCTTTTATTCTTATAATTATTGAAATAACTTTTTTTGTTTTAACTTTTTTCATATGTGAATAATTTTTTTTGTTGAAACGTAAAAATTCAAAACACATACGATAAACGATTCGGTTTCAAGTTTACTACTGGTAGATAGTGTAACGTTTTGTATTCCCACGAAAACTGTAACACGACTGAATATGCAATAAAGATGTGGTCATATTGTTGACATCATCATATAATCCCTGACAACTAGGAATGTATGATGATAACGAATGATGACGAGGTTGGAAGATATTTTTGAATTCACATTTTTTACGTAATTATACACTGATGAATATAATTTTCTTTCACAACGCAACGCAACGGATTTCGAACATTTTAGTCACGTTTGCACTCACATAACAATCACATCCGTTCTCAATATATTTATTTAAGAAGCGATTTTGAGTCAGTCAATACATTTATCACAGAGAGAAGGGTGGTGTATAATTTATACAATTGCTCGTTTTAAACGAATCTTCAAATGACAATTTAGTTTGCAAAATTTATAACATAAAATTTGTATTTGGCGTGTTCTGCTCGTACTCGAATACATATAGTGGATACTATTTCATTTCCAAATCTTTTGTAAACCTGGCATCACTGACAAGCGTGCATTCATAATTTCTACATTTTAAAGAGTCGATTTCAATAATTTCGCATTTAATTTAAATTCACTTTGTTCCTTGTGGTGTAATTTGGGGAAGGTACAGGAAAAAGATATTTGTTTTTAATCTTATTTAGACCATTTGAGTTCACTTTCCAACTTTTCTGTTATTAACGTCGTGACAAATCAAGTTCGAGTTTTACATCACTCCTTTTTAACCATCCGAAGCACAAGCCCATCAAAATTCTTGTATCGACAATTCTTTAATAAGAAATCAAATGCTTCTTTACTTCCAGTTCTAGCTTCAAACTCTCATTAAATCACTTATCATTCGGTCCTTTGGTAGTAAGCTTTCACATTGCCCCGCACTTTGTTACGTGCACTCATTTTAAATCTATTTTACATATCAGCTCCAGTTCCAAATAACTTGAAACAACACTTTTGGTTAGCAATTCTCTTTTTTTCAGTTCTGTGATAATTCTGGGTCAAAATCATTATTTCTTCATGGATTACATATGTTGAATTAAAACCTGGCGTGGTGAAGTTGGAGGTATCCGCATAAGAAGATAAACTTAAAATTAGAAAATGCTGATGAGGGAGCATTGAAATGCGATGATCGATAACTTCTCTTTAAAAATCCGAGCGGCGTAGTAGTATCGCTTTAAACGGTTTATACATATAATGCATTATTTTCTTATATAAGAAATTACTACAAGTTACATAAAAACATTAAACGTAGGTAATAACAACGTTAATATATGTAATTAAGGTAAAATAATTACACTATTATAATGCGACATTTTTTCTTTGTTTTTGCTTTTTTGGTTTTGGCTACAAGTTTGGTAAATGAATCTACTTTTTAAATCAAAGCACTGAACAATACTGATATATAATCTAACTCGGAAATAAATCAGTACTGCCCAGTGTCAAATGTCGTAGCTATGTAACATTTTAAAAATAATTACAGTAGAATACATTTTTCATTCCTTTTCAATTGTACAAGTAGAGTAGGACGTAGCTGGCGAAGTAGTAATAGATTGAAACGCTGCTGAGAAAAAAGGGGATGTTGAGGCGGTTGACATAGTTGTTGTGATGTTTTCTGGAATATAGTAAGATGGTGTATCTTGGTGATTCCTTTCATGATCAGATTGAGAATCGAGAGAGATCATCAGGAGAAGTCCTTGTGTCAGAAGAGAGAAAATTACCAACTGACATAAAATGATTTCGGACAGAGTAGCTGATTGCATCAAGTTGTTTGTGGTGAGTTTCTCCTTTTGCCAGGGTCACCGTAAAACACATTGCCAAACAAAAGAGAATAACCTGCGGAAGAATGCGAAGCAGGACACTAGCGATGGGCAAGTTGTTGTTTCCTGTTGTGGATTTTCTGCGAAGTCGATGGGTTCCACTTCAGGAATTACCCAGGGTTCATAGTCCGGGCTTCCGCAAGTTGTCGAAGGACGAATTAGTAACGGTGCTGGCTTCGTGTCAATACGGTAAACCCTGGCCTTATCTCAATCCCATTGATTCTCTTTCACCATGTGCGCCAATTCAATAATGTATTTCCCCTCTTTGTACTTCTGACTAGATTCGAAGGCATGCTCCTGTTCTCATGACAATTATTCATTCAATTAGATTCTAGCTCGAATTGGGAACCTAATTAATAACTCAATTTTTATAAAATAATTTTTACTGCATACATATTTCCATCCCAAAGTAGTGCGACAGCATTCGCAGTAGATGTCTGCTACAGCATGGAGCCCAGTGAGTAGGACTCTTTCCTCTGCTGGACCACACCCAACATTGACCCTTTAACAAAAATAAAAAATCCGTAAATCTATGATCATTTCCATTTATGTTCCTGGAAATGAACAAATTAGGAAGCTTACACGGAATTGAACAGATAAGCCCGGCCCTGACTCCCTTGAAATGACTAGAAAAAATAAAATTACAATTCATACAGTGAATAAAGCAATTTTAATGCGGAAATTATTTTTCATTGGTGAAAATCATTTTATTTTCCGGCATTTTAATATTTTCAGTTGCCGTAACTTTAACGCAATATACGAGCGTTTTGGTTTTGAAAAGGAAATTACTCTAATAACGCTCATACGAGCAAATTGAGTAATGATAAGTTTAAACAAAAAAGATTGTATCCTGCTTTGTTTGCTAATGGAAAAGGAAATTTGCAATTATTTTCATAATTAGATCATTGAGCTAGTTTTCACTACAGAAGCTAGATAAAAACATTGGCATCTCCGAAAAAGTATTTCCAAAAACGTTTTTCAGCAGAAGAGAAAGTTAAATGAGGCTTTTTGGGAGAAAGGGTACTGCACGGATTTTTGACATAGGGCTAGCCTAGCCCTTTTTCTATAGTTGGAATGAGGTAGGGACTCACAAGACAAGAAGCAGCAGTAGTATCACAAAAACAAAGTTGAAAAATCGATTGTCCTTGAAAATAGTGTAAGATGTGCTTGCTTACTTCTATTCTTCCGTCATACCCAACTCTTTCCCACGAAATATCATTCTTGTAGTGCTCCTTAACTTTCTCTGCAAACTTTTCAACGAAATGTGCAAAAGGCCCATGGCCAAGTGTAATAATTTCATGTTTTGACTTAAAGGGTACTGAATAACTTTGCAGCAGGAACATCTCAAGTTTCTATAAAAGCCCAATGTTGTTGCTAGCTATAAAATGTGTATATAAATGGGTTTCCTTTCCCTACCTTGTAGTACAAAATAGGAAGCTATTTGTATATAAAGAAGATACATTTGCAAGACCTTTATTTATATATTCGATAGGAAAAAAGGATGAGTGAAATGGGAGTGAAAGTTTAATAACAAATTGCATGGGAAAAATACAGAACGTTAAGAGAAATGAAAAAATAGTGAAGAAATTGGCCAGGCTCTAACAATGTAGGTCTTTATTTACAAATGGGTACGTTGAAAAACTACAGATCAAGTGAAGAAAAGAATAAAAGAAGTAAAACAGTTCATATAAAAAATGGGACATTGAACACAATCCAAATCCTCAACGGTAATTTTTATTCTTATCGCAAAATGCAAGCCACTTTGCTCCAGTTTTCAAAGAAAAATAAAAACTGTGAGCTGCCTATAAGAGACTGCGCACTCCTTTCACTTCTTTTGTCTTCATTGATAAAGTCCAAGTAAATTTAATTAAACTACTATCAATATTTTTGCAAATATGAAGGAATCACCAGTCTCCCGGTAGACTATATTTAATAAATTTTATGTGAACAAACTACAGTTCTACTAAATTAAAAGAAACTTACAAATTAATCTTACCTTTGAAATGAGCTCATCATGATTGGCTAAATGAGCTCGACAGTGGACACACGAGTAGAATCTGTGGCAATTGGCCAGGTAGGCTTGAAATGTTTTCACCATTGTTCCGGTTTTAAGACTTTGCTCACCCGTTGAAGGGTGTCTGAAATGGTCAACCACCGCCAGCGCTGAAATTTCAGAATGATAATTCCAACAAACTTTATAATACTTTGTCTCTGAGAGAGCACATATCCAAAATGAAAAGACAAAATACATTCCACTCAAACGATAAGTATTTGCTTATTCAATCACGAATAAAGTATTATGAATTATGTTAATTTGCTCACTCACCTTACTCTTGCACTGGTCTATACCAGTGCCTCAAATCAAAAAATTATGAAGGAGTAACGGGGTATTTCCTATTCCTTAGGTGAGTCTTTGTCTTCTTGTTTTCACCACCACATCCAGCAAATAGTAAAATTCATGAAACGTTTTGGTTGATACTATGTATATCAAACCGAAGGAGAAGTGTGTGACCCAAAGGAAGAGCAAATGTTGAAGAGAGAATTCCTTTTGCAATCTTTAAAGTAGTTGATAGTTTCCTGTATCTAGTATTCTTTCTATCACAACAGCGTTTCGAATAATTTCTGCAGATGTTTTTCATGCAACAATAATAATAGTGGTTTTATCATGGTACAGGTAGGCCGGGCTCGACACAACAGTTACTTGTTTCAAAATAGCAAGATAAAGAATGGATGTAAATAATGTATACAGCAGCGACGGTAACAGGGAGAGGAGACTCTCAAGCGTTTACTGTTTCTTGCTCGTCGTCTTCTTCCCCGTTAATTTCTTCCTTTTTCTCGTGATGTGGTGCAATAAATGATAGTAAGTAATTGTTGGCTTCTTTCTTCCCACACAAAGTCTGATGAATTGTTGCCAGGAGTATAACGTAATTCAAGCACGGAAAAAGGTAATGCACCTAACTGCGTATCACTTCTCTCATAGATAAAGTAAAACAGCTTTAGCATACAGTGCGGTCGTTGTTTCTTTGACTTCCTCAGAAAAAATACGGTGCTTTTACGAACCCATGAACTTTCCTTTGACGTTGTCGTGTTTAAAACAGGGTTTGTGATGATGCGATGGATAGCAAATTGATCTGTTTTTTTCGTATGAGAAATTCCTGTCGCAGAATAATATTGCACAGAAATTATAGTATAAAATTTGGCTTGTTGATTTCCAGCAGAATACGTCTTCCACTAAACGAGCTCCTTCTTTCCCATTCACGCATGTTTCCTGTCAATTCATAAGGAAAAATTATAACGCTTGTAACTTTCATGCACTACGGAACGGAAACGTATTTCAATTAAGTGGTACTTCTTTACAATTCGATTCTTTGGACTTGTGCTTTTGTTTCAGACTCACTGTCCTAATTTTATTGCAAAATGAAACCTTTCAAAGGCGCAGAATCACATGCTATTTAAACACGATCTTCTTAAACGATATTTTCAGCAATTAGTTAATTACTTGTAAGGTAAAATTTTACCAAATTCACTTAATTCAAGTCCACACTCTTGTATTTGATAGTACTGCTTCAGCCTAAAACCTAGCTTGAACTAACATGAATCTTCGACCAGGATAGGGCCAAGACTTGGCTCTGGGACTTCTACAAACGCCATTGCATTATATTGCATAATGTTGCATGCTCGCTCTACGTCTATAAAAATGCTTTGTTTTGTATCAGACGTAGAAAGATGGACAGACAACAACTACAACAAATATTCTCTTCTCCCTCGTCGTCAACACTATTCACGCAAACATTATCATCTACAAAAGCTCACGATCAAGATCAGATTTAACAGGCCTTCAAGCGTTGTGCGGTTCTTCGTTATGCAGCGACTATTTTACATTGCTAACAACAATGCAACGAATGAACAAACGCTGTAAATAAAAAACTTGCTATACCGAATCACACATTATATTGATTATAAAAGCGTACAAAAGAAGAACGGAAAACGGACAGGTAAATTTGGATACGTTTTGTATTATTACTTCTCATCATCACAAGTTTTTTCATTTTTCTTTACATTCATTAGGTAGATAAATAAAATTGCGCCAGATCTTACATTAACTCAAACCTATTCTTTCTTAACAAACTCACAAAAAATGCAAGTGCTTGTGATGGAACCTTTGAATATATAAGTTCTTTTTATTAGCCTTACTGACAATGACAACAGATAATAATATCAACAATTGTAAGTTTTCAAGAATTTTTATCCAAGTAATTATGACGGGATTACATCTCATGGAAAATGTTCATTTTCAATACCATTTTTATTTGTGAGCAACGTTTTCGTGTTGATTACATTAAATTTCATATCGTCATTGTTTGAATTTCAATATTGCGTAGTACTTGTTTATGAAATGTTGTTGTTGAATTGCATTTCCTCCACTTCCGACAAAGTCACATTTTGAGCTATTGACACTTTTAATTTGTACAACAAAAATGTCTTTAATTAACACGTAAGAGTTAAATTTTTTGGTGATTAACTTTGCATAAATTTCTCATAAAAATTATGCAGTCATTGCTCTGTTTCCTTAGTATACGTTTATAGTGTCCAGCAAATACAATGTTTTGTAGAAACGTCGGAAAGGTATAATCTGTGGATTGAGCAAATATACATGCAAAACTTATATATTTTCTTGGTCATCTGCATTGAATACATGCACGATATATGAATTGATTTCTATAAAGCAAAATGATGTTTGTAATTGGCAAAATCCAGGTTTCGAGCAGGAAAGTAGAATTGTCAGTCAATATGCGAATTTACAAACAGATAGATAAAAGAAGCGATAAAAATTGAGCATTGCAAAGAACAAAATAAAACGTTTCTCCTTATATAAGCGAAGCGTGATGTTGATTCGTTTTGAAGTCAGCTTAAGTTCAACATCGGTCCAACATCTGCTAATCTTTGTCTGCATACAAACTAGCTTTGAAACGATTATTCACCTTGCTACATAATCCGCCACCTTCAAAAATCATTTCGCCAGGTACAATATCCATTCCATCCTTCCCTATCATAATGCATAATGTAATTTATTTAGTACAAAGCCGTTTGTAATCAAACAATCCCACCAATTTAAGTCTTAATGCAAAGTTATAAAACACAAAGAAAAATCCCTAAAGAAAGTTAACGTTGATTTCAAAACCCCTTTTGCAATCATTAGTGAACAACTAAAAGGATTTTACTAGAAGCAGAGAAATGACTCAGAGAATAGGGACAATGAAAAAGCATGGATGATGGTTATATAAGTAACGCTGCTGCAGATTGCGGTGCATGCTGCATTGTTATGATTATTTTTCAACAGACTTTTCACCAAAAAAAAGCGAGTCAAAGCAGTTTAAACAAGTCTCCTAACAGCTGGTTCTTAGCTGGTTTCAGCAACTTTTAAGAAGAACAAAAGCGAAAGAAAATAAAAGAAAACAGAAGGAAATGTTGTTGGTTGACTGGCACTTTTTTGCCACTACTTTGCATGTTAGCCGTCTATCAGATAAAACTCAGAGTCAGGCATAGGGCATTGGCATTATTCGCTAGGATGTAATCATCATCGTCATTTTCACCTTAATCTACGCCGTTAGCGCTCTTGCCTTCCATCCTTGTTTTCTTTCTGCAGAACTAATCCCACCACCTTCAGTTTAACGTTTCAGTGTTGAAATCAACCAACGCTGATCACCGCCATATACATAGGGCACGATTCTGCTTTTCTCATACAAAGGGAAGTGTACGTGAGATTGCAACATATTATTCACATGCATACGGACACAAGCCTTTCTTTCTCGTTTCCTCACTTTTCAGTATGATGATAAAACTATGAGTTAAACAGTCAAAGAGTTGTTTGATAATAAGGTAAGAATATGTTTTCTTGCTTAAAGCGTTCCTGTTTTCTAAAAGTCATTTCTACAGAACAAAGGAAACTTAGATGAGTCAGTCTGTACTCATGATGAAGCGGTAAAGTTAGCAAAGGTTGCTTTTAATAAAAAATGTTCTTGAAAACAAAGTACTTTTTCACATTTACTAACGCATGAATCCGTTTTCTACGAGGTAGAACATTGAGAGTTGACAATTTTAAATAATTAAGTAATTAAACACCATCTAGAAAGACAAGACATGCACACATTGGTGAATAGTTGTCCAGCCGTGCCATGTGCATGTAAAAACATTAACAGAAAATGTCAGTATTGCTATTTAAATATAACTCCTTCCTTTGATATTTTTATTTCTAAAGATACGAAAATCGATAGATGTTTTCCTCTTTATTTTTTTGGACAATCTGGAAAGAAAAAATCTGAACGACTGCGCCTTTTTCAATTAATAACTTCGAGACAAGTTAATTTAGTAGACTGTTGTAAGAGCTTTTTAGTATTTCATATTTTTAAGTGGGTCCCTTTCAATTGAAATAGCATAGACATTTTTTACTGTTACTTTTAGGAAGAGATGAAAGCTGATTTAAGTTCTAGCATTTATTTGTAAAGCCCTAAAATGGAAAATTCTGAGGAAATATCATCTACTTATGTAAGCACTAATGCGATGATGGAATTGAATAACGTGGAAAAGCATCCTTTGATTGATAATGATGATGATCATGATAATATTATAAAAGAGCCTCTTCTTTTAATACTTTCTCTGCGTGACGTTCATATGAGCAAAATAAAACGACTTATAACATTATGCAAGAATCCGTTTTTGATAATTCGTCGCACGATTCCATGCTTAAGTTTGATACAACGTGAAAGGTTACAAGTAGCAAAAAACACTTTGATGATAGTAAGAGAAGCGAAATCCCTTTTTCGTGAGTGGAAAATAAGAACGGCCAAAAACAAGGAAATCTTAACAGTTCATGCAAAGTTGCAAATCCTTTACAGTTATGTATACAACAGACAAAATTAAATTCACTTTTACTAAAAGAAAAATAGCTTTAACATGGTTTTTAAATGCGTATTTTAAAACATTATTTTTTTGTCTTAATAAAATGCTATTTTACCAACTTGTGTCATTTTTATACAAACCAGTTCAAAATCAATGCCAAGACTATCCTTTTCTACTGCTGATTTGTGAACACACGTTCTTAATTCAATCGTTTCCGGTGTCACATGTGTGGTTGATGTGTATTAAAAGAAAGTACAGTTGACTCCAGAATAGCGGAGAAATAGAAGTTGCCAAATCATTCCAACTGTGTCTTATCATATTAGAAAATCAAGCACTGGCAACCGTGCCATGAATTCTCTTTACTACAGGAGAGCTCAATATAGCCTTCGATGTCAGTTGCAATGGTAGAATTCAAACACATAATAAAAACTCACATTTTTCATAATTCTCCACATGGTTAAATTATTTTTTGAGGATACAGAGAATATTCAATTTGGTGAGGACACCAATTTTTAAATTTTAATTTTGTTACTCTGCCAAGGCTGCTGACAGTATAAACGCCAGAATTGGTTAATAATGCCATCTTGTTTTGTGTCTTAATCTAACTATTATGCAATTTTTGAATGAAACAACTATTTAGAACTTAATTCAGTATGAATACTAAAGTAAATACCTACTATAGTATTCTACTATACTATAGTAGTAGGTGATTAATAGTCATTGGTATTGATGAAGAACTTTTATGCATTCTTGTTGCTGCAATTAATAAAAACAATAAAATCATTTTCTCTGTTCCTATAACCAGGATCTTCAAATATATTTAAAGAAAAATCCTAATAAAAAATATATTTAAAGAAGATATCGTGTTTGTTTTGTTCTAAGGAATCTTCTTTTTCAGTTCTACACGTAAAATTTGTTTATGTTCTCAGCATGTAAGGATACATTGAAATTACAAAAATGTAATTGGATGTGTTTTTATACACATAACTGGTCCCTATAATATGCCACTTTCATAATATTTTTGGAGGATAAATGCAAAATTGAATTCAGCTAGCTAAAAAGCAATTTCATCTATTTTGGTCCTAAAATAAAATTCAAAAGAAAAACGGAATCCATGCTGAACAAGCCCAAATCTATTAAACACGAACAAGACATTATTGGTCTTCCCAAAAATATTTACACCCGCACAAAAACTTTGTTTTTCTTTCAAGATGATAGCGATGATGACACATAAAATAAAAATAGCTTTAGGATCTAAACACAAAACACACTCATTTACGTCAGTATAAAAATGTTTTCGAAACAAGCTAAAGCCAACACCAATAAGTAAAACGTAATCAGAAATTGCTTGCTATATTTTTCCCAAAAGCTTTAAAACGCATTCAGTTGCCAAACATATTCGGAAACAAGCTTGGTTTGCAATAATCACTATTTACTTCCGCATCTTTCGTAGTAGTCAACTGCTCTGCGTTATTCAGTGATATTTTATCGTTAAAAATATTCAGTAGCACGTGGATTATAAATAAAAAGAATAAACTTAACTGAAAATAAATATTTCAATATCTGTCAGTTTTGATTGTTGAGTTGAATTAGATTTCTAGTAAATTAACTTCATAGTTTTTATTTCATAGACACAAAAATAATTTAAAACGTTAATTTTGTTAATGCTTTTGTAGTTTCATTTTAAATTTTGCATTTTATTTAGCACGAAAGACTATTATGGTCATATTGCAATTGCCCTGATGTAATAATGTCTTTTTTGCTACTTTGTCTAAACTTGTACGTTTATACCTAAAAATAATCTCTGCATACTTCCAGTCAAATGCATTACTCTGCTTAATCATGTTGAGCCAAACCTATCGAAAGAAAACTCGGATTGAATGGAAAAGGACAGGACCACTTTCGATAATAACTTGAAATTGTCCTTGGTTTCCTCATAAATTCGGATATTTTGTAAGAAAGGTTGCATGATGCAAGCTAAAGTGAAGTCTTTGTTAACGAATACGGACCAACATCTTCCTTTCTCTGTTTTGTTTCCTTTCTCATATCATTTTCGTAGTTGCTGTTGACGAGGGCAAGAAGGCCATTAACTTATCGATCCAGAGTGGTTGTTGATCCAAGAGAACAACAGAACAACTTTTTCTATGCATAAAATGGGTTTCTTTCTCTCCTATTTTGCAACAAATAGTGGCCATCCATAAAGCTACCAAAACAACAAAACATTTGTGAATATTGTATCAGAATTCATGCACTATATTTTCTAGCATTCTTTTCATTTCACTTTTAAAATGGCCATCCTGCTTGAAAAGACTGGACAATTCATGCAATTCCAATAAGCTTAAAGCCTAACAAAAACCGTTTCTTTTGAGAGTGTTTGAAGAATACTATGAATTTTACGAGCCATATGAATATCTACATTTTTCATACAGATTATATTGCATTTTAGCAATAAAAATGCTTCTTTGAAAACATGACTCTCCCTTTCTACACTATGTCCAATAAATTTGAGGAAAAAATGAAACGCAAACAGTTTCTCAATAAAAATTAAATATAACAACAAACGACATGGTTATTACCCTCAAAATGAAGGTTGATTATTGAAAAGTTAGAAATATTCTTAAAGACATGGTGGAAAACAAAACGCTGAGACGAAGATGTATTCACTAAAACACTGAACTGTAAGTATAAACAACCTTCTCCAGACCATTATTACGGCGGCGTTTTGCCATTTCGTTGCAAAAAGTATAAAAACACAAAGAATCAGCACATATGCATAACAAACATTTTCTTTTCACTGTTACTACGCAGTTAGGCTATTCTTGGTTGATGGCTTCTCCAACAGCAAAAGAAGCAGTGTTTTGGAAGCGAATAAAAAATATAATTACACCTAGACTGACCGATCAAGAGTTGGATAGTGTACTTATATGTACAAAGCTATACAGTTTGAATAAAAGGCAGCAAGCCTGCTTAGATACTAGCTCGAAGTTTGCAAAAACCAAATTGACTGCAAAATTATACTTTTTTTGAGTAACTTCTTTC
>JAANSO010000356.1:0-39287 GCA_036507315.1 Lepidocyrtus fimetarius
TGGCTTTGATGGTCTGTCTGTCCGTCCGTCTGTCTGTCTGTCTGTGGGTGCGATAACTCAAAAAAGCCTTAACGGTTTGCAATGAAATTTGGCAAGCAGGTACAAATGGTAAATTGCAAGAAGCCTATTGTTTTTCAGCAACTTTGGCCTAACGGTTTGGCCGTTACAAGTGACGGTTAAAAAAATTCAAATAGCAAGGTGGTAAAATTTTTGTTGCAATATAGCAAATCAAATGCACTGATTCCAAATATGCAATCAGTTTTTGCCAATTGTTGCAAATTTACTGCAAAAATTTGCAAAAATGCAAGTAGTATATCATTTTAACCGTATTGTCGTATAGATTAAGAATATGCTACTAATTTTGCAATTTCAAATGCAAATTTTTGCAAAAATTGGCAAAATTTTCTGAAACGAAGGAAATATCAATTTTAACCGACAGTGCAAGTAAAAATAGCAAATAAATCGTTCAGTATTTTGGCTTTATATTTTGCACAAATTGGCAAATATAGCATAAAATTATTGCATTTATTCATACGTTCAGCTAGTCGGTTAAGGGTTTTACAACCGTTTATTTTTTGATGGAATGATAGCAAAAGTTAGTTGGTTGGCTGGTTTAAGAAAGACACACCGGATGACCAGCAGATGTATGAAGTGTATTAATATACCAAAAAACCAAGAATGGTTTAAACAAGAATATACCTAGAAACATATCTTGTTGAGTCCGGTTTATACTTGTGTAATTTTATTGCATCATTTTATTACTAACTCGAGAGTAGTGAGACCAAGGCATTATTTTCATGGGCTTGACTGTCTGTCTGTTAACCTGAAGCTGCTACTAGTACTCTTTTTTGGTTAGCTTTCGAGCTAGCAATTATGGCTTAAGTCTAACAATGCAATTTGGCTTTTTCTTGTACCATGGACGGACCATTATATAATTTTCCGTAATTATTAAAATATGACGGAGGAAACAACCAGGGAAAATGAAATCGTTGAAGCGAGCCAAAACTCATCTTGCAGAGAAATTTTAAAGAGCAAACTCTTGGACAAAAAGTCTTATACGTAAACAAGCCAAAAAGTAATAAAAAGTGTTTCCCCATTTCCCCCGCTAAAGTAAAAACTTTGAACTTATTTCCCTCTCTCCCGACACGCTACTTTTATAGATCATTATTATTATGAATTTTTAAAAGTTGAGATACTTGAGATAGTTTTTTAAAGCAAGTGTACTGTGACTCTTTCTTCACGAATTTTTCTACTTCAACAATGTCCATCCTGTCTTCTTAAAAGACTTCAACGGTGGTGTTATTAGCACGTGTTATAAATGTATTTTTGCAAATGGCTCCATACTTGAGGGTATTTATTTTCACAAATGAGTGCACATGAGCATTCAAGACCAGCTTCAGTAGCAAAATCATTTTCATTTCATTCCACTCATTCTCTATAATATTCTTTTGATATAAATGCGTTATTTTCATACATTTCATAAAGAAACCTTCCAATTCTTTGGGAGTGTGATGGATAAACATTTTTATTTGGATTTCACGCAGTCACTGACTGCAACCGGCACGATGATGCCATGCCACGCTATCCCATTATTTCTCCAGATTCGGATTCATTAAAGATTAGAGCAAACGGAGCTATGTACGGGAAAGGAGGATATACGCCAAAAAAGAATTGTTTGTTGATGACGTAGATTGAAATCCGCTATCAATTCAAAAAAATGTTTAAAGGAAGCAGGTGAACTTTTACAGACGAAATATCGTTTGAAACTTTCAACTTGACTTATTTTCAACAAAAAAATTATGACTGGCAACAAGCAAACAGGGAGCAATGTAAAAAGTGAATATTTTAAGCCATTGCACGATATTGTGTTCACTCTACGAATGGGGAAACAACAATAGCCTAATCATTTCTACTTCAAACCAGCATTTTCTTTAGAAAGTTGCATATTATGGCATTCTTTTATTAGTCTTCATTGAGAAGATTTGCCTTTTGGGGTGATTTGAGCTCTATTGTGGAGGGTCCATAATCGTAGATACAGTAGTACAAGCTTAATTGTAGTAGAAAATGAAGTACTATTAAAACCGAAGAAGTTTTAAAATCTTGTTAGAAAACACAGTGTGAAACTAGAAGTAGTTAGAATAGATTTGCAATAGTGTTTTTCAATTCTCTTATGACTCCTATTATTGGTTTCGTCATCTTGTGTCCGATTAATCAAGGCTATTTATTCTTTCTTTTGTACATTATTAATTTCCAATTATTTTTCATCTACTTTTCGACCAAACGGGTTAATTATTTGAGATTTTGTCTTCTTCGGATTATTTACATGCAACTTGTATTATAAAAGGCTGGCAATCCCAGTATGGACTAGTTCATTTTCATAAAATCTAACACAAGATTTTGTTGTTTTGTAGAAAGTTAAAGAACCGAGAAAAACAAAAAAATCGTATACTTGTTTTACAGAAAAAGGTTTTATTCCCTTTTCTTCTGATTCTCTACCTTTTTAAATAGTTCTCTTTACTAATGTGTAAATTTAAAGTATGATTGTGCAATCTGTGGGGATGATGAAGGAATTTTTGTATAAAAAAGTTAGTTGCACTTTCTGGTTCGCTGAGCCCTTTCATTTTGTCAGCAGCACCATAGTTAACCAGCGTCTTTTTTATTTTGCGTAGCAACTGAACTTTAACAAAATAATGTTCACTTTTTGGTTCGTATGTGAACATGATGAGAGTGATGAATAAGAAAAAAACATTTTGTGTCTTTCTCTACTACATTTTCAACAAATTTAAACTTTTAAACTGTCTAGACTGTACTTTTAACATTTGGCAGCATCATAAAAATTATTTACCATACCTGGCTATTAACATTCTGTGGTTCGTCGTTCATCGTTTTGACTTGGTTCCTAATAATTAAACTACAATAAACAGAAAATTGAATAAATTAAGGGACTTTTTTGCTTGTGTGCAGAGAACTGCATACTTAATTTCAATAAGTAAACCTATTTCGTAGCAAAATTGCAGCTATTTATAACTTTTTAATTGCTTTGCGTTTCTCAAATTTTCTCTTCTGCAAAATTACGTTTAATAAAAGGTGATTTGATTTCAGCTAATGCAATAATACTACTCAAGCAGGGAAACTAACACATACGGTGGAATTATACTTTTACTAAAAAACTAGCTCGGGGAAAGTGGAAGTTGGAGGGTGAAAGAAAGAAGGACAGAGCAGGAAAGGAAAGTGGCTCATGTTATATTTATCACTGTAATTTTCTCCCTCACTTTGTAAATGTGTTGGGTGCACAACTCCCCGTCATTCTCATCATAGTGATCCAGGAAAAAATCGACTAGCGAAGATTGTCGAGCATAAGAAGAAACCCTAGTATATAATATTAAAGTGGTCATAAATGGGCGTATATGTTTGGTGAAAGTAGCAAAAGAAACTGGTACTGACTGCTACCACCGCCATAAAAACACGACAATGGAGAATGCTAATGGCAAGGTGGCGGCGGCAGCAGCAACCATCATAGCTTTGTGAATCACACAAAAAATATCCCATGTGAGGGAAAAATGCCATTTTTAATCCATTCTCTGTTTAAATGAAACTTCTAAATTATTGATTTTGCCACCAACACAAACCTTCTTTTTTCGCTGGTGTTAAAACCCTGGCAAACTCGTATTGCTAAGAAATTATGTTTTTCTCTGCTTTAACTAAAATATCTTTCTTGATTCCTTCCATAGGAACTAAATAAATATATGAAGGTGCTAGAAAAGAAAAACTGCAAACGACGGAAATTACTTTTAAAGTTTAGAATATGCGATTTTTCTACATTATAAGAAAAGCCACAACTACTGTCCACCAAACTCATCATCCGCCCAGTCATGTTAATGTCATGCATGTTGACATTTTATTGGAAAAGGGAGAACGAGGAGAAAATCGTCTTATTTTCCCTATGCTACGTAGCTTTCTCAAAGTAATAATGCAGGATGGTTTCTAAGTTGTGTAAAATTTGATTAGCATACTTTAGGATAGAGGACTAGACTCTAAATTGCAATTCAGTAATCCAACGACGCAATTCTGTCAGACAGAGGTTCTTCAAGGAAAATACTTTGACATGCTTCTCACCTACTCAACCAATTCAAATAAATATTGAATGTTCCACATAAATACGACGAAGACGGTTTACTCCATGAAAAGTGCTTATTTTTGACATGAAAAGAATTCAATTTAACCGTAAACTAAAATATAGCAAAACATGTACAAAATTTGATTTAAAATTTCCATATTCTTCCTCCTGTTCTATAGTTTAAACGTTGAAAATATCGTGATACGCGAGTTCGTTGGAAGTAAAAAATCCGCTATTAAATGAAAACAAAACACTTTCAAGGAGTGGGGGTGGAGAATTTATTTAAAAGTCATGCAATGCGGAAAAACTATACCACATTATTTTGGTTTTTATGCAGTGAAAATCATTTAGACATTCCAAAGAACTTTCTTTCCTTTCCGTGTGGTTTCGTTGTAGGGAGAAGGGATTAAAAGAAAGAAATGTAATTTGCGTCAAATTTTGTTCGTTTTTAATTTTGTTGCAGTAAAAGCAATCCCATACATGTCAATTCCCGTCAATGTTAGCCTTTATGAAATAAAAAAAACCAAAGTAGCACTTAAAAAGTATTTTCCTTAATCGTAGATTTTCCCAATTTAAAATAGTAATAAATTTTGTCATATATGATTTGCATGCTAAAATGATAAAACAAATCTGCATCATCAACAGAAAAAGCTTTTTAAATTAAAAAAGCCGGCCCATAGGTTTTTATAAATGCATGCAATTTACCCATTACAAATTTTCGTTTTCAACGATGCTTTCCTCTAGTTAAAACTTTTTTGATGTTCATTCATTGAAATATACAATTTTCTATTTATATTTGGGTAAATATAAATTCCAATTTTCCTTTCAAATTGCATAGAAATAATCAGCTGAATGGCAATGTGCATTAGGACTTATCAAAAATATTATTTTAATCTGGATTTTAATCTAGTTTGTTTGATAAGCTTTCATATTTGCGATTTAACGTGATAAACGACAACTTTTATGTATCTCAATTTTGTAATAAAATTTTCAGAAATTAAATTTCACAGAAAAATCTTGATAAAGCTGTCAAAGGTTTTGTAAACATTTTAATATTAGTACGATTAGTATGCAATTTAAATATAAAAGTTTATTACAAACGTTCTTCCATTGTAAAAGGCATAGAGGAAGTTTCTAATAAAATCTGACATTCCTTTCTTAAATATAGGGAAAAATCAAACTGTTCTCCTGACTCAGATAATCAGCCATATCAGAAAGAGGCATAGAATTAGAGAGAAAGGAAGTGTATAAAATATAGTGGCAACCGGCTTGTTGGATCCATAATGAAGGGAAAGAATTTTTTATACAGCTTCATTTCATAAAAGCATATATGCAAGTATTTATGTAGTAATAATATAAATTGTGAATAAAATAAACACGGGCTTAAGTAAACTGCAGAACTAGTTACATGAAGTTATGCATGATTTAAATTATGGGAAAATGCCGAGAGAAACACAACTTCTTTCACATTTTACGATGATGATGATGCGATGCAGACGAGATCGACGACAGAGTCAATTATAAGACATATCACAAGGTATGGCTAGGTAAAGGAGTAGCACAGGTGTGCCACTTTACCTTGTCATTGGCGCAGTCTCCCCACGTTACGGCAATTCACTGACATTTTCCCTTACTCTGGGAAGGAGTTGACTGTCATTATGAGAAACTTTTAGCAGTAAACTCGATTCCTTCCCCTTTCGTCAGCATAGTGTCCACGAGAATTTTTGCAGGCATACCAAAAACTGTGAAAAGAATGTAGAAAATAGCGAAATAGTCTAAAGAAATTCATAGAAATAGGTTTTACTTGCTAAATTTCTTCATATTAGTATTATTACTGATTTTTATCGGTTTCTTTTAAAATAGTTTATTTCAACGTGTTAAAATTTCAAAAAGGATACTTTGTAAAAGAAACCATTATCCAATGACTCATTTGATTCTGTCTCTCTAGTCAGGAAACACACAACTTACAACCCTTCAATAAGAAAAGCTCTGTAGTTTAGGCCGGTTTGCTCACCCCCTAAGTTTTCACCCTCGCTCAAGAAGCTAAAAGGTAACGTTGGAAAAAGGGGAGTTTAAAGGTTAGAATCATCCAGGGAAGGAATCAATAAGATAAATAAACTAGACTGGAAGGTTATTCTCTGCAAAAGATTGAGGTGTTTTATCATCAAAAACATAATCGTCACATTATTCCTTCTCTTTAACGTTTGCTCCAAAAAGGAAATTAAAGGTAAGGCAAAATATTAATTCATTGTAGTTGTATGATCATTATGTGCTTCTTTTATCCATTTTATATCATGATAATCGTTATACGCTACCTATTATATTTTTGCTTGAGACAATACTGAAATCATTTGAAAGATTTGCGTTTTAATTTTTCCATTCTAATATTCATAAATTTCATACGTGTTCAGTAACAAATGTGATTGTTTTTGAAATTGAGTGAATGAATGACAAAAATTGTCACGAGAGAAGATTGTTCATCGTTGTGTTGAGCTAGTAGACATTATAATGCAATAGGGTGGCGGTTGGCGAGGGTGTGAGATCAGGGAATGATGGTAATGATAAAGGGTCAAAATCAGAAACATTTCAACATGGTAAATAGCAGGATGACATTTGAGGTTTATTATCATTCACCGTGATCATCAAAAAAACTTTGTATGCTTTCTTGTAATAGAAAATGTATTGGGGTAGAAGACGAATATGAATGCGGAGTGCAGTAGGAAAAGAGCGGTGGTTGGTTCAATCTTGGTACGACCAAGTAAAACGCATCAAAGTGATGGAGATTAAATTATGATGATGATGGTCGTACCCCACCACCACCGCTAAGAAGCCAACTGAGCGAGCGACCCTCCTGCCTGGGTAGGTTGATCTGTCTCAGGTTACAAAAGTCAATTGTGTTTCGTCAACCGTGAAAACAAAAATGAGGTAAAGCTAGACCAAAAGAGTTGGATTTCAATCCCCTCTTTTTCATTCTTTGGAATTATTTTAAATCAAAAAGGGTGACGTGCTGTCTGCTTTTGTAATCAAGTATTTTTTATTATGCAATCTGGGAGCAGAAATACCAGCATTAAACGGAGAAAGCTTTCAATTAAATTATGAATAAATCTGATTACTGGATCAATCCAGATTTAATTTATTTATGTATAAAAACAATAACATTATCAATGTCTTCAAAATATGTGATTGTTGTGATGTTTGTGAGAGATGTTTTTGTTTAGCTGCCTACTTGTCTATCCTACAACGTCGTTTTTGAAGTATGCAAAGTAGAAAAGGTGATGTAATACGCCGATTTAGTGTTAGGAAACTGGAAAAGTCCGGTTTTATGCTTTTACATTGTTTTCAAATGTATTAGATGAATAAATTATCCGCTAATCTTTGCCTTAACCTATCCGAATGACTTTAGTGTGATGGCATTTTCAATATTACCAACCCTTTACTATTTTTAACGATGATGTCAGTCAAGACTTTGAAATTTTCAAGATTTTGAATTTGCCAAACTTTAGTATAAACTATTTAATTGACTTGGTAAATAAATTTGTTGCAAGATTTACCTTATACGTATTCAGATCAATGGAATGGATAAATATTTCAGCGTATTTTAGCAATGCAGTAGAAGAAAGTATTCATTTCAAAAGTGTTATTAACTGTTTATGCATGGGAACAAACTATGCATAAGAAACTCGTCTGCAAACTGTCTAATACTGCATGATTTATTTAATTAACTTGATCAGATAAGTATACGTATACTGTCATTCGCCCACTAAGTGAGTGATTTGAACAAAAGATAAATTGATTTTTCATTAAATGGACAGGTCTATTTTTACACGCCTATATGCTTTCATTTCAAATGAAGAATTTAGTGGGTTTGCCTTAAGTCTACAGAGTGCTTAAACTTTTACAATTAACTAGGTAAAATTTTGAATGTCCAAGATTGTTGTTGTTGCAGGACATAACGATGATAAAGGGTACATTTGCATTCCAGACTAATCCTAATTACAGTGTAAAATTCCACAAATTTATAAAATTAAAGGCGGAGAGGAAAGGCCAGTTAGACAGGATGTAATTTTGAAAACATTTTCCACGCACCATTTAAAACTTGCCTTAATGATGGCTTAATTAAACCAGACAGTAGTTATGCACAAATTGATATCGTTCTTTTATCTATTGCTCGAAGGAGAAGAACCTTCAGTTGTTATTATTACGGTTGTGTGATCTTGTTTGTAATATATTCTAGCTCATTAAGACGGAAGAGAATACAATTACGTAAAAATACCCACGTGCTTAAGAAATGCAGTTGGTAATGATGTTGTGATGAGTTGATCGGTTGCTTTTGTGTAAATTTATGTTCCACGTTCTACTCATTTATGGGAAAGCAGCTCTTCTTCATGCTCTTACAATTTAATAAAATACCATCTTTGAATACATTCTCAAAATAATGTAGCAAGTATTGTTTTCTGTACTTTTAGTTTTAGAATTTAATATTCAAAAGAAATTATGTAATCTAATTCAGTCATCAATAAAATAAATTTCAACTAACTGTAGTTATTATTATTGCTAGTTCTTTACAAAGAAATTAATAAGTTAAGAATTTGGAGTTTTGAACATGCGTATGCTTCAGAATCACATGAATTCTATTTTATCAATGTCATTCTTAAATTTGTACTACGAGGAAATGGAAATGATCAATTCATCTTGTTTTTTGAATGAGTCATCATGACTGGTCTAAGTAGCAAGTAAATACATAAGAGTATGTGATATTGTACTAGGAAAATTATATTTAAATTCCATTCAGTTTGGCCTTTCTCTCATTTCGTCAGCTCATGGAATACCTTTCCTAAATGAACTTGAGAGAATGAATGAGTTTACATATGACACATACACGACAAATAAGGATGAGAACATGTTATTCTCGTTCCGTTCAACTTTGTAATAAAATTTTAACCAATTTAATGAGACGCTGTTGTTCCTTTTTAACCTGATATGTTTATCATCAACGCATCCTCCTTCCCGTCTTCTAAATGGCTATTTGGACCACAACTCATTAACTTGTTCTCCGCAATGAAGATGAGCGTATTTAAATGTAAAAAATACAATGCGTAATATTTTTAGATGAGCACTAGCTAAAAAGACAACTGTTAAGATGGCGAGAGTGTTGATGATGATTTAAAACATGTACTTGGCAGTTAAGGAGAAATGGTTGCATATTATGTAATGAGATGCGCATATATAATGGTTGAGCACTAGTAAAATCTCAATAGTAGCAAGCCTGGGTAATATTATTATGCAAAGATAATAGTTGTTTTAATGACATGAGGCATCATCATCATAACCGACGTGTTGGTGATTATTTATATGTATTTATAAAAGTTATTTCGGTGAACGAAGATTAGGTTCAGTTGTTGTTACTGATGAAGCAAAAATTGAATACGTTATATAAAGGAATTCCGGACAACCAGGAAGAAAAATATAATAACGCATTTAGGGGAAGTACATGTGTGATGGTGTTTTTATGATGATGCTGATGAAAACGATGAAGGTGCAATATTTTTTTCAATCTATTTTTTTGCTGTCCATCACAATTTGCTTGTACAGATGGATAATGGAGATGGACGTTAAATGAGCTATGTCTGTATGATGATGAAGATATGCCACCGGCGGCGGTTTGCTGTTTTAAACAAGAGAACAAAAGATTGCTACTGATGTTGTGTGGTAAAAGGTATTGGTAAAGTGGTGAGCAGAATGGCAATATTATGATCTTATTATTTTGAAATAAAAATTAAAAAAAAGATAATTTCCTCTGAATTGATGCAATGCATGAAATCTCCTTTTGTATGAAGAGGAACATCATCGTTTTTATTATTTTATGTCTGCATTTACAAATGATAATTTCCTATGATCTGAATCGTTGTATAATGAGATGTACTTGTAAAATATTTTCTGGAGAGGACGGACGAAAATGAATTATCTTAGCCTGAAGAAGTGAAAAAGAATGACGATGAAAGATGAGTAATATTAATTATTTCAATTATTCATATGAATGTAAGGAGAATGATGCTTCACTCATGTTTTCTCCTCTTGATTGCTTGTCAACACATTACTAACAAATTACCTGCAAAAACAAATGAAAATGTTTTTTTTGTTTTGCTGTTTCATCATTCTCACCATCCTTGTCAACATCATCACATTCCTGTAGTCACTACAATGTTTTCGAGCACGATTCAGATTGGAATGAAAAATCTGAAAGGATTTTCCAAGTAAATATGTTAAGTTTGACATTCATTATTATTTTGTAATTGAACGCGAGAAAAGGGGAATAAAAATGGCACAGTAATTTGACAGTTTCTCCATGAAAAGTAATACTGAAGATCTGGCATGTATATTCCTCAGCAATAACTCTAAGAAAAACTAGTTGTGCATCGTACAAGTTAACTCAAGCTGGAGTATAGCTTGCATGTAGACATGATTGGTAAACTTGTTATAAAAGTGTTAAAGAATATTAGCAACCCGTCATTTACTTCACTAAACCAGTCAATCAGCAAAATAGAATCTGTCAGAGTTGTTGTTCCAACACGTGCAAGCAGGGTTTACCGGATTACTCGTCAATGAAATCTTGTTTGAAGATCATGATCAGTGTCACAACATTCGCAAGATCTCTTGAAGACGACTTTCACGAAGGAAATCAACTTAATTTTTTGTTTGTTGCCCATCAGGTGCAATGATAAGTTTTATCAGTCAACCCCTCATTGACGTCAACCGATACCTTCACAGTAGTGCGCTTTACTTAACCCATTTTAACCCCTCTGTTTGGTTTGATACTGTTAATTAATTACAGGTGAGTACGGTGATGATTCTGTTACTCGTTAATTAAATAAACACTTTCAGTCTAAACGTAAATACTGGAGGTTAATACCTGTGTGTATAAGCAAAATATTTGTTAACTATGTGAATTGCAGCGACAATGTTGTAGTGTCATTTAAAAAGATTGAGCAATTGTACTACTCAAGTAGGGATCGTATTTTTTAATAAGAGCTTTAATTAAACGGGGTCACTCTCATGTTTTTAAGTTGAGACCGTGGGAGAGTCACATCCCAGTTACAAAGACACAGTTCTTGTAACAATTTATAGACCTGTTTGACAGAAGCCGTCCTCTTCTTTTTTTCTGCTACTGCAGTCAAGTAGAAAAAGGACGACAATATGTAACAGAGTTGACGATCATTGTAAGAATTCATTATCTTTTCTTCATAGAATGACGGACGATTGTTGTGCATACTACTGTTACACTTCTTTTTCGCAGGGATTGTCTCAAGTCAACATTGATAATATTGCTTTCATACAATCTCTACAACTTTTTTTGTCACAGAGGTGCAGTCTTTATCGAACTGATTAACAAGATAGATTCTCTTTAATGAACTACAAAAGACAATTCTCAAAACATGACATTGGGAAGAGTAAAATAGTCAGATAGAATTCTAATCAGGCACAATTCAATCTACTTTAAATCTCGGATTTTAAAGTTCTTTACAAAAGGAATTGAAGTCTGTGGAGGACGTTGAACGTGTCTATTCGTTTGTTTCTTTTCGAATTATTAATTATTTTATTGAAGCGTTTCTAAATGTTTATCCTACACTATTATTAGCAAAGTAAAAAGTGTAAAAGTACTGCCAAAAAGTTTCTAAAAACTCTTGTAGAAAACAGTGGAAACGGAAACGCGAAAATAAATGTTTTAAATGTTTAAATCTTTTTGTGATTACTCTCTTCTCATGCAAAAGTTTTTTAAAGGTTCAGTTCTCATAATTGATATTTAAATGTTTAGATGAAAAAAAAACATGAAAAAAACTAAAAAATTGTGTAAAACGGATGTTTTTTGGCTGTGTGGTTCCTCCTTTAATGTGCACAATTAGTGGATAAGGTGGAGTAGACAGACAAGAGCTACAAAAAGGTGTTGATCATATCTTTTCCCCTTCCTTCGTCTTTCTCTTTAAGTTTACTCATGCAGTACAAAATTTTTCATGTTTTTTGACGCATTTCCTCGAGAAAACATATTTTACTATTGAAAATAAGAAAAAAGGTTTTTTATGTGAAAATTTGGATAAAAGTTTAACAACGAAGAAAGTGATTTGTATTTTGTGGCTGAAAAAAGTGTACACCGTCATCATCATCATCAAATGGTTGTGATAGACTGTAAGTATCAGAGTTCATAAACCCTTTCCCACTTATCCTTTATAAAATTTCAACCAAAATTGTTTTATGTTTTAAATACAATTACATCAAACTCTTTTTTCTTTATCAAAGATTAAACAAAAAAAGGAATGTGTAGCCATTCATGTAACCGTGAAACGGGGGGAAAATAGGAGATGGAAGTAAGTACGAATTTTTAAATTATACTGTATCATCACAGTTGGAATTTTTGAAATGTTTTTACACTAATTTCAAAATTAGTTAAGCATGATATGATATTACGTGTAAATTAAACCAAAATAGATTGTGCGAATAATGATTAAAATCACAATAATTAATAGACTTTGATGAGTATAATAGTAAACAAGAAGAATAGAGGACTACATGGGGTACGCGACTCCAGTTATTTATTTTTACGTAGTTTTGGCAAACTTGTTTTTGGCAGTATTATTTTAACAAATAAATCTAGCTTAATCAAAAACCAGCTTGAGAATAAGCCAAGAGGTTTTTTTCAAGGTGAGCAAATGAGAATAAATGCCAAGATAATATAATGGGATGTTAAAATTTGAAAGAAGATTTGTCCCCGTAGGGAGGCAGGCAAGAGTGTCAAGAACAAGTATGTGAGACAGCTGCCGTACTTACCCATCGTTCTCGTCAATTTCAACAGCGTCTTTCTTTAGAATTCTGCGTCGTTTCAACTCAAAGCTTTCGTGAACATCCGCAGAAAGAGTAGTGGAAGAAGGGAAACATGATGATTATGATGATAATCAACACATTACAGAAAAAGGCGCCACCACCACCACAGATTTAGTATTGCATACCACTAATAATGGTTGGTGGTTTACTTGATTCATCATTTGCTCTCATCAACATCCTTCGTGATCGTTGCTTATGGCGCTTATTTCCAGCTTTTTGGTTTCTCCAGTAAAAACGCTTTAATAGTTTACCTACTGGGTACGTCAACTGTATCATTGCAGAATATAAGCCTGAGAAGAAAAAGTAGACGGTGATCTTGATGATGAGGAGGATTTTATTGCTCACCAAACCTGAACATTATCATCATCATTTTCATCGTGTAAAACGATGTTAGTTAACATTGTATGAAATCAACTAGCTTTGAAACTTTTCTTTTTATGCAGGAAATCTAATGATTGTACTGTGCGACTAAACCACGTCTTTATACAATAAAGTTTACTAGCTCGAAAGATATGTCCGTCCGTCTGTACCAGCAAGTGTTGTAAAATACCATAAAATGTACATTTCTTTGAGTGTTTACTAGTTTTCCAGAACTTTTTGTTGCTGAAGTTTTAAAAGACGGTAGACTACAGCGCCACCATGTCTATAAAAATACATGATTACACGAAGAAGAGATGACCCTGCACCACCATTTGGTCACCATTGTCATCAGTATCTTTAAGAGCATTTCGAATTTTAAAAAAATTTGGAAAATAATAGGGATTTTCACTACATACTATATAAATTGAAATGTGAAGGAAAGTGTTGTGGTTAAATAGTACTCCCTTAGCTACGCATACTCAATATTTTCTACAAAAATTCCACAAGTTTTATTTTTGCTTCGCTCTTTCAAAAAATGCTCATTAAAAGGGACCAGAATAGGAAATACCAGGGTTTATGTATCATTCTATTTTAATCTTTTGCCTTTAAAAAAAACTATTGTAACTACGGTTCCAGTGGAAAGGAAAGGGTTTTGTTTAAACAGTATTGACAATGAGCTTTTAACAAGTAATTGAAAAAATCGCTGTAACAATACAAAAACTATTAAAAGCTGCATATTTTTATGTCTTGATTTAACAAAACATAATGTCCTATTGTGTACATTGGAATCCGTAGTGTTTAAAGAAGATTCTGTTTCTATTGTAACAAATGACATTTCTCCGTGCTTGTAACAACTACTAACCTTTTCCTTTAAAACTTGAGAACAATGCATTCTTTAAGAGAATTAATTATTTTTGAATGAATTTTGCACAAAAGAGGTAACCAATTGTGAATTACTTCATTTTTACAAGTATTTTAAAAGTTTCACAACTTTAGACACAGTAAAGAAGTTTAATTATTGTATGAAATGTGATATATCCCTTCCTACACTAATTAGTCTCATTATCTAATAGAGGTTTTATATGACAACTCTTTATCTGTGCTTATTTGTATGAAGTTATTAGCGAGGTTTTAAATTTCATGAAATTCCATAAGGGAAAGAAAGAAGACTTGCAATAATTTCCAGAAACTATAAATAGTAAGTCATAAAACATTAAGCCAGACTTGAAAATTGACGTCTATTTCTTAACTCCATGTTCTTGAGAACTTTATATGCGATGCGACGTAAGAAAATGGACTTGTTTAAGGCAATTTTTATGTCCACTTTGCACTACACAAGGGAAGATCAGAAACTGACTGCAAAATACAGGAGGTAAATCCCTTGTACAAATTAGGTTTGCATCCCGGATTATTTACAATTCAAATGAGAAACGATAAAGTAATGACTAAGGAGACCCTAATGTGAAGGCTCAAGAAAAGTCTTATGTCATTGTGAGAAGACTCTTTTTTCTGAATCTGTATCAACTTCAAGAATTATTCTTTTGAAGTTAATGTAAGGGGCTCATGTGGTGTATTGTTGGCAAAGCAATGGTCCATGTCCATACAACATCATGTCAGCTACTGCGTACGAAAAGAAGAGATGAGCTGAAATTTATTGGGATCTATATGATTAAGTTGAAGTTCTTCATGACAAGGACTTCTGTGGGATTGATGATGATTAAAATGATGAAAACAGTGACGATGAGGTGTGCTGTTGTGAAGAACAACACCTGCTGAGCTTCATTGAATTGGATCCACGATTTTTAGAGGGATTCCTACCGATAAACGTGCTTTTATTAGCTATCCTCTCACTTTTTACATTTTCCCTCTTCTACTATTGTAGTGAACTGACTTCTTTCTTTTTAGTGAAATAATGGAGCATAATGTGAATGGAATTTCTTTTTATTCTTATTAGCAGTTGAAGTTGTAGCATTGTTGTTATATTCCCTGGGTAGAAATCTTAAGTTTACTGAAAAAAGGAATTGATGAGAAAGGCTTTTCCTATTATTTTTTGTCATATAAAATCATGTTTTGAAGAAGCACTTTGCAAAGATTTCTTTCTTCTTGCCTGGTTTGAATAAAAATGTCAGGTGTTATTGAGGCTTTTAAAAAACATTTTTGTTCCAAAAGACAATCATGTTTTGATGATGGTGGCAAAATAACGATTGTTTCAACCTGTGATGCAATGATGAGGATGATGATAGCGTCCGTTTTTTATAAAATAAAATAAAACAAACGCTTTGTAAGTGAAATTAGAAAAACGACATGTCGCTTTCTTGTCACGGTTGAGGAAAACGCTGTCGTTCTAATCATCGGGCAGGCAACCTTCCAAGCTTTTAAGCTTTTTTATCATAAAACACTTAAAAATTCAAAAAATTAGACAGGATTATATTTCATATTTGTGCAAGTACAAAAAGTGTGCAAGCTTGTAGAAAGGTTTGTTGGCTGAACTGAATAGATGTAATTGGTAGGTAGTTAAAGACTAGAACAACATGATATTACAAAGAATATGGTATTTTAGTAAACTAAATTATATTTAAAGTTAATATGCGGCAATTTTCACATTTTAATATTTAATACGTATATGAGCCCAATAGCTGAACGGAGTCTACCACTTTTAAGTATTTTGAGGGCTCCAAATCCACTAAACTTTACAAGATAATAATTTTAAACGATAATGCCTTGTGTGTGGTTACACAGCCGTTTAAAAATAAAGGGGATTTCTCTGTTAAGCAAAGGTTTAATAATTGGCGTTCAATTTTGCTACATGCGAAGATATTATAAGCGTCATTTTTATTATTATTACGTTGATCATCATCATCTATGCATTATCATTGGGGATAAGGAGAGCATAAGTAGCTGGCCTGTTCCATTCTCTTATTTTCAAGGCGTTTCGTTCCTAACATTTAAACTTGCAAGTGGGCAGAGAAAAGTAGAGATAAAGAGAGAGCGGAAGTTGTTTTTTAGAGAGAAGATCATCAACCAACAATATAATTTAAGAGAGAGGCTGAGCACAAGCTTAGTTAAACCTAAATTACGGAGAGTAGCGAAAGGAAATAAATGTAGCATGCATTTGCACGAAAGTTTATGTTCACTTTGGCATGACGAAGAACCATCGCATTTTATATTTTCGTATCCAAAAACCGAATCCAAGGAACCAAGAAGGAAAACAAGAGAGGAAAGAGGAAGAAGAGAAATCAAATGATTTAAAAAGTTAAATGCAGAAGAAGCACCTGCTCCTGCTGTTGATGTTTTTGTGCACAAGTCAAGTTCACTACCTTTTTCAAAATCTTAAAAAATATTTCTTTATCTTTGTTAAGCATCAAGAAAAGCAGGTAGGTATACAATCCTACAGCTGAAATATAAAAAAACAGTTCACCTTTTCTTCTCTCAATGCATTTTATACGCTCTTTTCCTGTCATTATCATTGTCAGCGAAGCCATCCTTACTTAATTATGACATGGATGAATTTCATCAAGATCGTCATCATCCTCTTCAAAACTCCTTCTCATTTCCATTCTTGAAAGCATAAACATTTATTTAAAATAAGAGAATAATACAAAGCGTAGCTAATCTAACGCTCTTTCTCCTCTGCTTCGTCTTCATCTCCACCTCTTTTTTTAATGTGCATTATTTGGATTTGTTACAATTACATAATCTTCCTTATATTATTGTTCCTGTCTAACTTTGCAAACTATCAAAATCATCTACAGTTTCAATGTTTTTCTCATTTGTCAGGTGAAGTTTACAAAAAGATTCCATTCGCAAAGAGTAAGAGAGAAAGACAGGATGCAATATTATTATTAGCTTAAAAGTTGAAGGTTACACAGGTAGTCTCAGTCACCACGCTACACTTATCATTCACTCTTCTCGTTATGTATCATTTCTATTAAAAATGTTGCATGCGGGAGCATCGCAGCTTCTAAATAAACACTCCCTCGCTTAATAATACTAATATTACGTATTACACGCCGCTACTAATCACGATGATGGTGATTCTACAACGTCATATAAAGTCAGAGAATCGAGATTAAGGCATTATTATTAGCAGCTGCTCTGCAATACTATGTAACTTTTGCTCGCTTTCTTTCTTCCCTTCGTAAATCTATAGATTTTCTCTAAAAAATGAGCAACTCAGCTACACAATGGTTGATAAAAAGAGTTAAAAATAGGTTTAAAACAGGAGCAAGGCATTTGTTGTTTTGTGTGCAGGTATATTGTAGCATCATGATAAGGAGAAAACGCAGCTGGTACGTCAAACCGACCGTTTCTTTGATGGCTTTCACAACCACTGCACTGCCACCGCGCCACCACCAAAAGCACCATCAAACTCATCACCACGCTTTGTGGAGGAGAGAGAATGAAATAATATTATATTAGGTAATAATAACGTAATAATATTATAAACTGAGCAAAGAAATGAACATTGGCTTGGTTGCTTGCATTCATCTTTTTATCTTACCGTTCTTAAAGTTGTTTTCTTTTTAACTTCTTCACGATATCCTTCGTTTTATTTTTTTCCGTGAGTGGCCGGAACTAAGCTAAATTTTGCTCATCCTCTGCCTACCTTTTGGCTACGCTTCGCATATGTCGATAATCACACTTGATGGTGCAGTCTGTTCACTTTTTCTGTTTTTCTATTCCTGAGAAGTATCTTCTGAGAAATAAAAGTACGACGAATGTGTAAGAAATTCTATTCATTCTTTTTTGTTATGAATGGAATTGGGAAAACTAAACAAAACGTCAATTTAATGAGGATAATAATTCTTTTGTAGTAAAAAATGTATGGAAAGCTTGCAAATAAAATGTAATTTTTCGCTATTTTACAAAGAATAGAGTTAAACAAGTGTAAAAGGGTCAAGCCAATTGGAAGCTAATTCAAGTAGCAAAAAAAGAATGTTTGATCTATACCGTGACTCAAGTAATCATCTTTTAATGCTGGAATGGAAATATTTATAAGATCAATATAAAATTTAGTTGCCATCATCATATGTATTTTTAATATCATTAATTCAGAGTAGAGCATAAACTAACAAGTTTATTTGGACAGGCTAGACTGGATTATTACAATAGCGTTTATTATGTAGCACACGAACAAAGCAAAACTTGGACGGTAAAATATTAAAATGAAAAAACTTGAGGTAGACTTTACTTAATTAAGATTTTTATAGTTTATCATGTTCATTCATCAAGTTGGATAGCAAAGTGAAGAAACTTTATTGAGTTACGCCATTCCCGTCTGAAAATATGTGTTGTTATGTTGTACAAGTTGGTGGCGATCCCCCCATTCTGTTTTTTAAGAAAGGATGGGAATATAAAATAAGTCAAGTTAAAAAAACATATTTTATTATGTCTGACCTTATCTAAATTTAGAGAAATCATGAGGTTGTTGGCTGATTTTTATTCTATTAAAAGTATACATTGAAGTTGGAGGGTTGCATGGTATTGGCTGCCAGAAGCACTTTTAGCTTTTTTCTACTGTAAAATTTACAAAAGTTTACCATTTTTGGTCAAAATTCATTTTTATTAAGTTTGAAATTCAAATAACATGTAATTTACGTCTGTAAATTGCAATGAAGAAAATTATACTTTTTCGGTGAAATTAAATTTCTTTCGTTAAAAAGAAAGGCATTTATTGCTAGTTCTATGAGCTTCTTTTTCAACTGAAATGAGTTTCCTACTGCCATTCATGTAGAAAGGAAAAGGTTTAACTTCTCGCCTTTCCAATTGTTATTGCTGTAGTTGAGCAAGTTTATTTGTTGTGGCCCTCTCCTCCAATTTTTTTCTAACTTCCTTTCCTCATCGACCGTACATTAAATTTACGTGAACTACTCCACCCTTCTTTTTATAAAGCAGGTCGCTTTGAAACGTCCACAAACGTCTACGTTTTCAAACGGTGTTCATTTTAGAGAATAAGAGCAGGAAACTCTATTACCTTTCCCTTTTTCTTGTTTTTTAATACATTTCATTCACGCAGTGGCAGCAGCAGTAATTTCTCTACTCCATTCTTGTAGAAATTGCTTGAATAGCTTACACGGTTGAAAAAGTCACGAAGACGAAGGTGATAGCGGTGGCAGGGAATGCTTTGGAAATATACTGAAATCCTTTTCATATTGGAAGGCAAAACTATTGAAAATGATGATGGAAAGGTAACCAACGAGTCGTGTCTGGAAAGTTTTATGCTCTTTTATTTAATACCATTTTTGATAATGCCAGAGAGAGGGCTAATCTTTATCATCATCTGCTAAAAGTTGCCAGAAGAAAGGGTATTTGAGCTGGCTTTCTTTTACGTCAATCTCCATCCTACATTTCTTTAATTTTATGTCCTAGAGTAAAGGAAAATGTTTAACAGACTATTATTGGAGCAGACTGGGTAAAACTGGAAACTTAAAAAGGGAAACTTTTGTTACTGCAACAAAGCTTTTCTCTTTTCATCTGTAGTTTTGACTTGTAATGTCTCCTAGGCATCTTTCTCCTTTTATTATGATGGCGTTGCACTTCCATACACAACGTCTTGGTCAACAAGAAATATTTTCGCTGCCATTATTATACCCACTTTATGATGGGGTCGGAAGAGCAAGGAAGACTGAAAAACAGATTTGTTTAATTGAAATCTACGCGGGGTAAAAAAAAAGAGTGAGAAAGGTAAAAAGCCGGATTAGGGAAGCTATATTTGGTGTGTGTAGCAGTGCAAAGATGAGTGCAGAATTCTTTATAAATGTTGGAGTGCCACGCGATGTTCAGTTTTAAACCGCGTACATTGTAAGTATTTTCATCATCATCCACTTGGAACTATGAACCCACCCCTGACTTCCTTTCCTTAGCGCCAGCTCAAGAAACCATGACATCTCAGAAGATGCTCTTATATAGCTGGCAATATCGCTCTATCCCATTTCATGGTTACACACGTAAGCATAAAACTTTTCACGCATCTTTAAATACAGGATAGCATTTAACACTCTCTCTTTGCTTATTTGTGGAATGAAAAAAGAGGAAATGAGTCTGACTTGAGTTTTCTTTTTGAAGCTAAGCACTTTTTAAACGCTCAACAGCACTAATTATGAACCCATTTTAGACTTTCATCCAATTTTTAAAACACTTTTTGGCATGAAACTTTTCAAGCAATTTTTGACAAGCTTGGAAGCATTTATTTTGAACAAGCTTAATTGATTGTTCTTTCATCGAGAATAATTCATTAGAAGCATGAAGCTCTAGAGAGACATGGGGAAGGGCTTTGCATTAGTAAAATAGAATGTGTATGCAAACACGATATTTCTTTGTTTGTTTAGGGAAATAAATTCTTATGATGAGTTGGAAAAGCTACAAAAGAATTGAATAACGAGAGACATTTCGCGACAAGAAATGAAGTACTAAATTAAACAGAAGAGAAAAAAGAAAAGTTTTGACAAGTAACGAGAATACAAGATCAATATTTCTATCCAGCACTTTTCTATAAAACAGAGCTTCAAAAACCCATTTTTTCTATTTCTCCTGTAAAAGAAACTATTATATTCCTACCGTGCTCAATAATTTCTTTCCTTTTCAGTTTTTTTCAGTTTTGGATGGAAATGTACACAGCAGAATACACAATATTTATTAGAAACGTTGTAGGAGGAAAAAACCGAAAAGGTGTAATCATGTGTCGGTTGAAGTGTATTTTATTTAGTTTTGTAAATGTTGATGATGAGGACGTTGGGCTTTCATTGTTGTAATATAATTTTGCTATCGAAATGAAAGTTATTATTTTCTCTAAATTTTCCAACAAGCACATTCTCTCCAGGAAAAACAGTCCTGTTCCATCTACCACTGCTGGGGAAACGGGTCTTTTGCATTTTTGTTCATTCCGAGTTTTCTTCCTGTATTAATCCTACCTTTTGTAACTGCATTTTGATATAAAACTCGTAGGCAACTAATCTTTTGCTGTTGTTTTCTGCTAGTTTTTGTTTTCTCTGGTCCCGTAAAATAATGTGAAGCATACAAATGCTAGATTAATGAGTTATTTCCTTTAAAAAGTCAAACGTAGTGGAAAGGAGACTAATAACTGGTATTCTTGAGTCCGGATGTTAGCTCCAGAAACTCCAGTCAACGACGAAACTTAAAACAGAGCATAGTTTCAAGCAAAAAGTCATTTTGAAAGGTGCAGGTGTATTTTCCTAGACCAGTTTTTTACTTGGTGTGGGCGACTGCCACTGGGACTGTTGTACGCCTACTTTTATGAATATCATTCATGCATGCTTAAATATTATCCAACGGTGGCAGCGGTAGCAACAACAATTTTTAATAAAACCTTTTTTTGCTTCTTCAGCTGAATTTTTTGATTGGGATTAAAATGATGATGATGACGGAGGCCAAGACCCCTTTTTATTTTAATATTATTCCACGAGAATGGGTAAAAGACAGCCTTTAATAGCTGTTTTTTCACGTGTTTTAGCCAGAAGAAGAATAATGAATGGATATTAAGGAGAATGAACCCTTTTCTTGCTTAATGGCAGTTCCTTTCCTTATGAATATTTGTTTTTACATATTTTTACTTAATATTAATGCGTAACAGCTGAAAAAGATTGTATTATGTCGTTTTTCATTCCTTTTTTCTAGGTGGAAGTTTACATACCATTAAGAAAATACTAAGAAAGGGAAACGTGAAAATCAAACGACGGTGAAAGTTGAATAGCATTTCCTTAAATAATTTTGATAATTTTCATACAGTATACTTTCAAGAATTGAAAGTCGACAAGGAAAAATTACAAGCAACTTGAAAAATGTTATCTTTTAGTAGTTTCCTCTACAAAAGGCCCAAAGTTTGATTAAAAGAATAATAGTTAAATGGATTCCTGTATTAATAAATTATGAATTTAAAACGTTTAACAAATTAGCACTTAACAATATTTTTTGGAAAATATTGATATGCATAATAAAAGTGTAAAAGAAAGAGAATGTCACTTCATCATTCATTTTAAAAAGTTTGATATAAAGTTTCATGTCAGATTGACAATAAAGTGGCCCTTCTTTTTTATCTCTAGCAAACAGCCTTTGTAAAAACACAAAGTTAGGTTTTATCGGCACATTTCAAAAAGGGATTTCATATTTCTCCTGACATTGACATATACCACGATATTATATGCTACAACAACAAAAATTAAATAGCTTTGAACTAGTAAAAGGCTATCTTTCACTATTTCCTTTTCAACCTCTCCTCCTTTTTGAGAAACGTCTCTGGTAATAACAGAGGAGCTCTGGAAAGCAATATATTATTATTCCTTTCAATATAATACCTACCTGCGCCCCTTTCTCCGTGGCAACCTTTCCTGTCATTTTGAAGCAGGAAGAGAGAACCGAATGTTGTTTTGTTTGTAGACATTTTTCCATCATCGTCATCGTACTCATCGCCATTATAAGCACAAAAACATCCAATAATGGGAAATGTATTTGAGATTTTTGGGTGTGAGCTTACTTTCTGAGGAATAGGAGGATTAATACACAGCTATTTTATAGTTTTTTGTGGCATAAAAATTGACTTTTTCCCGCACCACCATCATCACCACCTTTTCCCTTCAATTCTTGTGGAAAAACGCGAAACTTTCACCGGCTTGAATTTCACTGAAAAGAAAACCTGGAAAGTTGTTCACTCGTTAACGAAATCGATTATGTACATGGGAGTGAGTGAGGGAGATGTTGGATTTTGATTCTATGGAATAGCATTCCAAAAACAGCAGCAACCAAACGGTAGAAGAATACCAAGTCAATAACGGTAATAATAGCTTTGTGAGAAAAAAGAACTGGAATTGGGTAGGGATATTCACGAACGGTTTTGATGTGAGTAGGTACCTAATAATAATCATTTTTCTTTCCCTGATATTAATGCCGCAGTCAGGAAGCGCTTATTTGTGTTCGTTTGACGTGTAAACGTATCCTAAAACCATTAGGCATCATGTTAGAAAAGAAATGGGAAACGGGAGCACCACCACCACCAACAACATAACGTTCTTGTGTGCATGTGTGCAGTATTATGAGTTTTGTCAACTTTTTTAAATTTTTTTAGATCAAAACTTTTTAAATTGGAGTAATGGAATCAAACCATGAAATTTTCCTTTTTTAGTAATTTTTTATTATTATTGTTATTATTACCACTTTTTTCACTAAACAAGGGGATAAATAAACCGCATTGTACATGACTTTGCAGATTTTCCTGGAAATGAAAGTAGATGACGGTGGGCGGCTTTGGTGGTGGTGGTGGAATGAGTAGCGGGAGATAGATTATGTAAAGGTTTTTTTTTATTTTTCCCGGGTTGACTTATTTTTGTAGCAGTTAAATATTTTCACTCCAGGGAAGAAAAGTGAAGGTGCTATGGTGAACCTAGAATGGTAACAACAGCCCGCCACCTCCTTCATTTGAAAGTAAAAATGTACACAATTTACATATTATCATCATCACCATAGGATTAAAGTAAAAATTCGCCTTCTCCATTAAATTTGAGAGGAAAACAACCTCCCTTTCAATATAATAGAAGCTGTTTTCCTGGCTTTTGTTGTCCAATGCGGAATGTGGAAAAGCTTTGTGAAAAAAAATAATCTAAAGAGAGAAAGGAAGAAGTATTCGAATATATGTACATGAGGGTCTAGCACGCGACAAATCCATTCGTCTCCATTTAACTGCCAAACATCTTGGACTTTCTAGTCCAAAAAGATCCGCCATGGCAACCCACTTCAAAACACACCTTTTTTACTCGTATAAAAAAGAAAAAGGGAATAAAATGCGCTGCCACTACTGCCAAAGCTATTACAACTATTCTCGGTGAACTCCAGCAGCTTTTTTTCCTTTTTACGTTTAAAACTCAATTTATATCAGGAAATATATAGAATTTACCTATATAGATATGAAAAATGCTGGGGCCACCTTATCGTTAGTTGCTGCTCATTTTTTTCTTGATTTACGCTATGACTTATTTTTGTCCCGTCTTCTCCGTTCATCACTGTTTAAATTGTTTTGCTGTCTCGTAGAAAAAGTTTTTACTACTTTTAGATATACTGTCGGTGGCACTGGTTGGAAGAAAGTTTTATTATGATGACGACATTTTACTTTAAGTTCTGGAATATAATGCAATAATAAAAAATTTGAATTACTTTCCTGTCAGTTTTTATTCCTTGTAAAATATTAATCTTGCAGAGTTTTTATCAAGCATTTAAATTTTTTAAGCTGAATGACATTATGTAACGATAACACCAGTAAAAACCGAAATGACAGGGCAATTAATTGATTAGAAAACTATAAAAACCCGTGTTACATAATATACAATAATTTATTCAAGTTTTTTATTCAAACTTATTTCCAATTCAGGACACACTTAAGCTTTTGCAGAAAAAGCGCAATGAAGTGTTTCTTTTAGCTTATTTACTCATCAAAAAGGGCGGTTAATGAATGACAGGGATAATTAAATGCACTCCTACTATGTGACAATAGTCATCATCGTCAACCAAAATTAAATTGGAGTACAAAATTTGTATAAATTAATACAAACTTGCTTTTAATATGCGATTTTTATCATTATAATCTGGATTTAATTATTATTAAACACGTAAGAATCGCAGGCTACCTCCTTCACTGACATTTCATTCATTGTAAATCGCAGGAATTAGTCTGTATAAACGCCTTTCAGGCTTTACTATTGTAAAATAACTAATTTAAACCATAAAAATTGAATTTTTATTCTTACAACGCTCTGGCGTTTTCATTTTCCAACTGATATTTAGTAAAAATGGCATATCTGGATGAAATATTTCAGAAGAGTAGACAGAACAATGGTAGTCAATCTAGTCATGCCAAGACACGAATATTTTAACTCTTTTCTTCTGCCATGTAATAAAATGCTGGACGACATTTAAATGACTTTTATAAAAAAAAGGGGGAAAATGAGCTTTGTCAACAGCATCATTCATTCAACTTGTTTCTTATGTTTTCTTTGGCCTATGCCATGATGTTAGACTTTGAGAGGGTGAGGGAGGAGGACAAAGCGCAAGCTCGTTTTTTCCTTCATCTTATTTCTCCTTAAATGGGAAACAGCAAGAGTGAGTGTTTTGTGCCATATTATTTTGAATTTTCTATGGATTCTCTCTCGCCTATTCATTTTGTTCCGAGATTTTTTTTGGGAGTGGAGCTGGGACAAGGGAAGGAAGCAAATGGAGGAATTTCAAGTGTTTTGGGGAATAAATAGTGTTGCTGGTTGGAGTTTGCAGTGTTGTAAGGCAAAAGAGCCCACTCCCAGATTAATCTGGTTGGTTGGCAAAGGAGACGGGGAAACAAATAAAAACTGAATTGAGCTTTCCTTTTTAAAAGCTTTTTGTGCAGTTTAGCCTACTCGTCCTTTTTGAATCAACTATTTAAACGTTAAAATTAAAGTCCTAATGGTTTATTTCGTAATTAGGCGATTCTACGGTTTTTCCATTTCTGTAAAAATAGCAATGAGCCCTTCATTTTTCTTAAGTCACTTGATTAAGTACTTCATTACACGATTTTGCTAATCATTTTTCCATCATAGGAAAGAGCAGCACCTGGAGTAATTAAGCTGGGGAAATAGAGACGACTTTACATAATTTAAAACTCATCTTCCTGCGTTGGTTCATAAATGCATGGACAAAGCATAATGTAAAAGGTCTTAATGAACGACATGAAATGTCATTAGCAATTGAAATTAAAAGGGTTTAACAGCGCTCTTGTTTAATTATTTTAAGATTTTAAAAGAAAACAAGCTAAGCTGATGAGCTAATTTACATACGAAGAAAAATAATCAAAACGGTTAATGAGTAGGACTCACAAGGCAATGCTGTTGATGGTAATAATGGTGATAATGGTTTCATGAGTGGGTTCTACATCCTTTCTAAATCGCTTCTGTCCAAGCTCGTGGGTAGTTTCAGGGAATCATCGTAATAAAATTGAAATTGCCAAGAGGAGGATGTGGAGTTTGTATCAAGATAGTAAATGTCATGTTCTTTTACTAAATGCTCATTTAGTTCCCCATTCTGCCCCATTTTAGGAGACAGTCGTTTTTAACTGTGAACTTTTCAGATCATTCGTGTGATTGAACACGTGCTCGTTCCTTTTTTCTAGAAATTCATTATTGTAATGACTGCACCAAAAAAGCAGTCAAAAATATTCTCCGGGGTTGGTGGCATTTCTAAACATTTTTGTATGAATATGCAAGTTAGGTAAAAGCTAAACTGTTTTCAAGCATTTTTATTTATACCTCCACTCTCACAATCTAGATGAATTTAACGAGTTGTCTGGGAATTGCATGGAATGCGTTTTATTTTTTTCAAAACGCTAGTATAAAACTGCTCCCAACTGCTGCAATGCGCCCCACTATTTAGTAAAGCACCGTATTTTTTGCTTTTTTGCATACTGATGACTCCATCCTGTGGTGTGTGTAACTTGGTAGTTCAATTTTGGGGAAATTTGTAGGGTTTTGTAGATTAGAGAATTATATTATTGCAGTATTTGATAGCCTGTCACAAACAAATGATTTTGCTAATGTCCCCATGAATGGTTCTCTTGTCTTTATTACTTCTCAGTTCTCTACAAATTTGAAGCTTAAAACAAACCATTAAAAAGAGTTTTTTATTAGATTTTGCTTTTATTTCCATTCACCTTGCTCAATAGCCCAAAAAGAAAAAAAATCAAGCTAACCAACAAATTTTTGAACAGGGATTGTTCATAGTTTATAAGTCAGGATGACTCTGCATGATTTTTCCCTTGTTCGTCTACAAAATTATGGGAACTGGGAAGTGAACAGACGGATTGGAGGAACCAGGAAAGAGTAAAGTAGCTTTTCTTCATTCTTTGCTATATAAAATGAAGGAAAAATGCGAGCTTTATGAAAAATTGGATTGTTTTACTTTAAAAAAGCTGTAGACGATGAAAATGATGGATTTGATAACGAGGATACTGTTTCTCGGAATGAATACCGGTGCTGCTGATTGTGACTCTGCTCTGATGATAATGTTCCTTCCTTCTCTCATAATACTCGTCTGAAAAGAAGAAGAGCATTATTTTTATTCCATTATTTCATCGCTACTGCCGTTCTTTCTACTTGGCTGCTGCTGCTACCATTCCTCTGCTCATTTTTACATGATTTTGTTAAAGTCGGGAGTAGGGTCACTCACCTGGCTTGATTTTAGCGAAAAACGCTGCGTTTTAAGGTGTTTTATATTACCTATTCAACCTGATTGCGAAGAAGGAATAAAAGGAATGTGAGTATTTATATGACTGGCGCTTTTTTAGATTGTGAATGGCTGATTCGTGCGGTAGCGTGGATGTCGTGCAGTTACTTCGTTGGAAATGGCGCTACTTTATTTACTGCCAGTGGCTTCTGCTCCTGCTGCAATGCGTTTCATTTGATTTGATATTAACGCGCGCTTCGTTTGTTATTCTTGATATCTTTAAATTTACATTTTAAATTATCCCACACAAAATTTATGTGAAGTGCTGGCCATTTAAAGCAATCTGGGTTTAATATACAGACGTAAAACAATACTACTTCAATCTATTGTTTTTCCTATCAATCAATATCCTTGGCTTAATTGACCTTTTATGTTAAACTCTTGTAAAGAAAGTTTCTTTTGATTTTAAAACAAGTAAATACTGTAAAATTCTAGGAACTCTTAATTGACACTTGAAAGCAGTTTTAACTGACCTTTCTTTTTAATTTCATAGGCCACATTAAAAAATGAATTATTCAATGAAGTGTTTCAACTACAGTTTAATAAGCTTGTATTTATTTACATGTGCAAATTCTTGGAAAGCTAGATAATTACAATGAAAATATGTTTTAATTCACGGAATTGTTAGAAATGCAGACGAAGTGGAGAGCATTTTTTGACGAGAAACAAGTGACTTGTTTTCTGCAGGAGTTAAATTGCCGTCGTGGCATGTTTTATTATTGCAGCTACCATCATGATATTATGCCAACGCAGCGTGCTCCATCATCATCATTAGGATTAGGATCGGTTCCAAACAAAGCAGGAAAACAGTGGAACCATTATTACGATTATCATTATGGTAACTTTATGATTTCATTTGAAACTGAATCAGCTTTTGTAGCAATAACAAAAGCACGACGAAATATTAAAGTACGTAGATGTAGTAGTATAGTATGGTAGGTATATTTTTGTAGTAAAACTCGTGCTCTTTATTCCATACCTCTATGAATTCTATTCCAGTATTACTCCTACTACCGCACAATCATCAACATTATCATCATAATATTCATTATTTAGTAGTACCAAATGAGTGTATCGAATAGCTACTGGCAGGAATGGTAGTTCTATCATTAGAAGAAATAGTAGCAAAATAGAAGAAGGATTGATACGAGCTAGTGCTACGGTTACGAGCATAACAGCATTTTTTAGAATAAATACCTGCATATGGTTAATAAAGTATCATTCTTTTAAGAACAGAATGGAAATTGTGTAGAAAAGTTGACTTGTGTTTCTATTACATGTTTTATGTGAATGTGTGTGCAGAAATAGAAATAAAACTGACAAAGAGGAAGCGGGTGGGGTAGAGGGAGTTATTCCCAGCCCTTGTCTGCGTTCTTCTCTCGCGCTCTCCACGTAAAATGTGAAGGGAAAAAAAGAAAGTAAATTTGGATTTTATGCGGGAGTGAGTTCCTGTCTATCCACTCATATTTATACTACAGAGAAAAAAGTAAATTGAACCAGAGAGATATTTATGCGATAGGATCATTCTTCATTATTATCATCATTACCGGGCAAAAGTTTTTTCAGTGTAAAAAAGAGAAAAACTACCGTACTGTACCTATTTGCTTGAAATATTGCGTTATTATGTACTTTCCTACCTTTTTATTTCACTGGTGATGAGGATATGTTGAACGTCTGTGTTTGTGTGTTTTGATGATGCTGCCACAGATCTGTCTCGTATTTTACTGCAGAAATGTAGAAATACGGTGAGCAGATTTTAGCCGTGAGTTTTCTACAAGAATACAACTTTTGGATTCATCATTGCGATAAATAACCAAATTATAACAACTTTCAGGTAAAAATAAAGAACAATGTATAACGTCATTAAGCCGCAAGAGAGTCAATTTTTGATGAAGACGATGCTTCTGAAATAAGTTTGAATCTTTTTAGCTATTACAATAATCATCACAGTCATTATTACGAGTAATGGAAAGAGGAAAGAGAGGCCAGCTTTAGCAACAGTAGTTGCGGCGGCAGCAGGTATTCCATTGTTAAAGGTAGTTTAGTGTTTTTTCAGGCATCGTCTTACTCACAAAACCTCTCTCATTACATCATAGTAACAACAACACCACAACAATGCATTATAAAGCGAAATTATTCGCCGTCCTCATCATAATATTCTTGTCTAGTCGTATGACGATGATATAGCACTTGAGAGAACACTCTTAAAAAACTTGAGAAAATAAGACGAGGAGTTTTATAGTGAGAGTAACGTGGTGTATTATGTGAGCAATGCGTTCTCTTCTAGTCTTACACTGCCGTTAAAAAAAGGGTTTTCACTACAGACGAACCATAAGACGTGACCGTAGAGTTCAATGTGAATGGAACCATCGAAATAAAAAAATTCATTGCATGATGTATGGTAATATGAATGATGATGAGGATAATGATTTTATATTCTTATTCGTGTGTTTCTTCTCTCTATTTATTTATACAGAGAAGAAAGAAAGGAAACTAAAAGGGGGATATTGAGTATGATTTTTCTGAAAAAGCTGCGGAAACAATATGAAAAATAGTGTAGCAAAACAGTTTGATTCATGTGTATTGTGAAAAAGCGACTAGAAAATCCAACATTTAAGTTTTGCGTGAGGAAAAAATGATGATGATGATTAAGTTTTATATTTGAGCTAGATGAACGAGCAAAGTGAACGCAGTAGCGTTTTAGTAGCGCCGGAGATAAGAGAGGTTTTGAGAGAGAGGTCCCGAGACGAACTTCAAGTGGGGAGGTAGAGATTAGAAACTACCAAAAAGAGTCGGATCTCTGTCTGCTCTTGCTTATTGCTCTTGATCTCTTTGAGAGGTCCACTTCAAAAAATAAGAACTCCTTCAAATCCAACAAAGTTTACATAAAGAAAATAAAAGTCGATTTTTACATGCGTCTGTTTTTAATAGATTGTTTTTGTTAATTTTTAATTTTTTGAACACTAATTGAAAATTGCAATTTGTCGGTTTGACATTTTGCAAAACTGACTGTTTTTTCTTTTGAAAATTACTAAATTGAAGTGATTTTTTAAGCTTTATGCAAAGAAACTTAACTAGCTGGAATAATATTGATTTTGTGTGAAAGTGATTTTGTTTGTTGATTTATAAATATTAACTTTGATTTTAACAGCTTTTAAAAATTTGTTTAAAATTATTTCATTAGCAAACTTTTTCCTGATATAATTTATTTATTGTTTCCCTTGTGTTTCTTTTATATTACTTTGTTTATTTATGTGCTTGTGCATGTGAAAGGTGAAAAATTTGTTGATTGGATGAATCTAAAAAACACTATCATCCAGCTTTGAAATTACTTTGCCTGAACATGGTGCTATAAATTGTTGCTAATCTTAGATTTATCAATTATGGAACAATTGGATAAAAAACAGTCCTATTTGAATTGCTCTGAAGAATTGTAGCAAAACAACAAAAGTTACGATAAACTAGTCTCAACTTCCCTCTTAAAGGTAAGCAAAGCTTTACAGTTTACTTAATCCTTCCAAAGTATCCAACAATTCTGTTACATTTACAGTTACTCATTTTCCATGCAAATATTCTGTTTTCCGTAATTTTAAATACGAAAAAATCACAAAAATATTTTAAAGAATTGCAATTGCAATTGCAAGAAAAACCACTATAACGATGATTATCATCTTCTCTTTCTTCATTTCAACTTCATCATAATTATACTTTAATCCAATCTAACAAAACACTTTCATATTCATTGCACAAAAAACATTACCTGAGCTCATCTCTCACTCTCGTGGATTTGAAAGAAATAGCGCCACACATCTCTAATTTACTTTTGCGCTAGGAAAACGGCTGATGAAACTTGCCAAACCATCATCATGATTATCGTCTTCTACAACGTTTTTCTCCTCTCTTCTTACGTGGCATAAAAGAGGAGAAAAGAACGTTATTATAATAATGCAGAAATTCTCTGTTCTACATACATGGATGATCACCATGATGACGGATGGATGAAACGATGAGTATGTGTGATAAAAGTAAAGACTGCTGTTCATTTTGATTCGGATGATGATACATATACATTTTAATATCAGTGTAAAATACATTTTTCCCAAATGTAAAACTATTTTCCTGTAAGCACAAAACGAGTAAAGATTTTGCTAGTTTAAAAGTACTTTTATTTTACCAACAACCATCATCACTATCGCCACCACCACCACAGGTAGGAAAGATTCTACCACATTATTTCATGGTAGAAAAAACATGACATTAGCAAACCGATGGGATGTTTTGGGTGTGCATTAGAGTGCACTATCCAACATCACCACCATCACCGTTTCTTTTTTTCAACAATTCAATCCACAAAAGAAAACACACGACTACTTTTTCATTTTGTATAATAATATTTAAGTGCTAGATCTTCACCATCAACACTTTTAAATATTTTTGTTTTTATTCCATGTAGATGGAAAAGTACAGAACGCTGAAATTGTCCAGCTAGTGAAAATATTAAAATTTTAAAATGAATTATTATTACGAAGGATAGAAACATAGGAAAGAGCCACTGTTACGGTTACGGAAATTAGCTAGGGATTCACAAGCGAATAGGAGAAATTAACCATGAGGCATAGAAAATATGCGAAGAGACGCATGTGAGGGATGATGATGAAGAAAATGGTGTGATGTGATGATGAGAAAGAGATGAAAATTTTTTGAAGTCGTACTGAGTGCGAATGAGAGAGAGATGACCGAGAGAAGGAAAAAATTGTAAAGACCGGCAAACGAAAATGACCAGCTTGATGAGAATGATCATAACAGATACTCCGACAGGAGTCTCAAATGATTGTTGTCGATTATGCGATCTCCTTGTTGCAACGCAGAATAAAAAGCTGAGAGAAGGATATTTATGATGTAAATAATTGCAGAAGGTGAATAAAGTGGTAGTAAAATGTCGGCTTTGCTTTTACCAAATGTTGTTGCAGTGAGTTATTAGTTTTCTTGCTTTTACAAAATATATGACAAAATTAGGAAACATTTTAGAAAATAGAATTTAAAATTGTTTCTTTAGGTGATATCCCTTCTCATTTTATGATTTTACAGAGACTCCGAGTAATTAGCATTAACAGGGTTTTTATACTGCCGTAGCGAATGCAATTTTCCCCTGTGAGAATAATCAACTAAATTGTAATTACAGTATGCAATTAAACTGATTTTCTTCAAATTTGTCTCCATTTTTGCTGGATTTTTGTCGTTAGGAAAATGTCCATCATTATCTTATCCTTCATTCGTAATAAAAAGTAATCTCATGTAGCCCCAAGCAATGAACGAAATTAGTTTTCCCTTTAGCAACGGATTTTCACCGGGTGATTGTTATGAAATTTTTCTATTCCTCTCCTTCGTTCTTTAACTTTGACAGATTCAGACCTTATTTCTCGGTTAAATAATTGAAAAATGTAGAAAATTGAGCACTTCACTGTGTCTATTAAATATTACGTGAAATAAAAACAAACTTACAAAGTTTTATTCCGTCACACTCATTATTACAATTTTGTGAGAAGTAAAAAAACAGGGATGGATGGATGGATGCGAAAATTCTGCTGCTGCGCCATGTAAATCTGACAGACGCTCACACAGTCAAAACCGAACACCTGTGCGTCTGCTCCATTCTCCTACTACGAAAATTTCGTTATTTTAAGGATTTAATGTAGGTACATTATCCTCTTCATGAATGATGATCATGATAAAGACGATATCCATTAGTTCTGGGAGCAGATTTTCAAATTCCCTTATCTTAAAAGTTTGCCAAGAGAAAAGAAAAGGGTTTTTGCTGTGTGTGTGACTTTGTGTGAGCTACCGAATTATCAGAATGATCACAATCACTACTTTCAAGAACTGTTTATTGTGAGTTGCTGTATTGTATGAGGTAGAGACAGAAAAGCAAAAAATTAATTTTCTTGTCTGTTCACATGGTTAACTAGTTAGATATGGTTTTTCTCCATTTTTCCCATTCACGAAATAAAGATGACGAATAAGAGAAAAAAATGTTTTTTATCCCCAAATTTTTATAAACTTTGCATATCCATATTTTGTCAGGCAGAAGAGGAGCTATGTTGAAACTGTGTATTTTAAATGCGGTGTGTGTGGTGCCGTACTTTGTTCATGTAATAATATTCCTGGTATTTTATAGTCATAATCATTTTAATATTATCATTGAACCCTAATATTACTGGGGAGCTCTTGGATAAATATTGTAATAGGACAAAAAATAAGTTTATAAACATTTCATTGGAATCATTTGTTTTTAAAATACATGTTTAGAGAAATGGTCGCGGTGAATTTGTCAAAAAATCGTTTTATTTTATGCCATTAATAAAAGATTTATGTTTAATATTTTTTATTGCAGGTGGATAATAAAATGGGAAGACCACAAGAAGGACAAGGACACGTTATCGATTGAGATTTACAGGCTAATTTTTAATTTTCAGGTAAGGTGATTTCTATATTTTTTCTATTGGTAATTGTTAGCTTTCTTCAAAGTTTTTTAAACTTTGCAATTGAAAGTTGAATTTCTAACATTGAACACTGCAGTCAATTTACTCCTCTATAAAAACCCCCAACTTTCAGTGTTATTTCTCAAAAACGTTGAAACCCATCGAACGGTGAACTGCATAAAGAACAAAAACGATGGTTTTAGTAAGATTGCGTGTAGTATTATTATTTTACAAGGAAGAATAATGCACTTTTTGTATTATTTGAGCAAGCAAAAAGTAACAACAGCAGCAGCAACTGCAACCACTCAAAAGCTATCATCATTATCATTATAATCAGTCAGTATATTTTTCTAAAAAGTCAAAGTCTAGAATGCCTTTTAGGCTCAAATACAACAGAGGGAAAACATATTTGCTGTAATATTTTCGTTGAAAAAAGTCAATTTTTGTTCCCATAATCTAACGACTTTCATCATCATCAACGACATCATCAGTCTACAACTCAACTCATTGAAGCAGAGAGAAAGACATAATAAATTCCTATTAATACTGGGATGTTGATGATGTCAGCCAAAGAGAGAGGATAGATCATGACAAATAATATCAGTTAAAATTATAATCCTATCGCAGTTCTTGTATCTATAAAAAAACATAATTTTATACTATTTTGCATTAAAAATTCTGTTTGCATTTTTCCAAAAGTTTTTATTTTTGGTTAGTGAACGAGAATTAAAGGATGATGATGTTGTTGATGAATATAAACGAACAAAAACAGCATTGCGGCGGCATTGGCAACGGCAACAGCAGCTGTGTACTACGTTATTGCACTTCCGGAGGAATATGAACTGGTACCAGTTCAACTTGTTGTTGTTGCCTCTCCTTTGCTCGTTTTTGTGTTGTTTTTGATGTTGGATGATTATTACTACGAGACGAGATCCATATAATATGATAATAGGGGGAAATATAAGGCTAGAAAGTGAGTTGCATTAGCTAAAAAACCTTTTTGTGAAAGGGTGGGTGGAAGTGGTAAAATTGATAATGGATTGTAGCAATAGTTGGGGAAGTTGGAGAGTGTAAAATATTTGTGGCAGAATATTATTTCAGGCCATTGTCCATCCATCCGTTTTCAACCCGTTTTTTATATTATTTATCTGGCTACTCTTTGACTTTTTATATTGGTATCGCCGCTACGATGGCAAACAAACGTTGAAATAACATTACTTTTGTCAGGTAGAAGAGAGTAGGGAATAAAAGGTAGTCAATAAGTTTTTTACCGACCAATACATCTTTCTTTCATCCACGTAATCAACTTACCTGGGGAGTACGACGATGATAATGATGACGGTGGGGAAGGTGGTGAGAGGGATATATCAAACGGTGATGTTGATCATGCGGATGATTATTATTGCATTTCACAAGCCAAAAAACCGAGCAACAAAAATTGTATCATCCGATCATCAAGATCATCGTCGTCATCATGGGAAGTTGTACTGGTTACCACCACCGCCATTTTACTCAGTCCGGCTGTCGTCGTCAGCAAAAGGAAAAGTTTTTTACGTCTCATTGTGAAAACGTGCTTTTATCCACTATTTTGTACACCACGTTGGACACACTGGTACGGATTATTTTAAATACTTTCGTGTCCTACCTTCCCTGGACAAATGAATAATTCAATTTTTTTTAGCTGTATATAGTTTAATATTGTATACAATGGGTCATGTAATTAAAATACAATCCCAATCCAATAAAATTCATAAGCAAAGTCCGTTTTTCTTAATTGTTCCATTCTCTCTCATTGCATTTGTCTTGTGGACAATGTTTTATCCAATTTTTAACAATTTATCGGTTTTATTCTTTTTACGTTGAGGATTGGGAACATTAAAACTGTGGAATGCAAGGAAGGTGTTTAAATAGTTTTAACTGTTTTGGAGAAATGATAAACATCAAGTTTTGTTGCTTTGAAGAACATTCGTTCTGTATTTTCTCACATTTATCGTATTTCAATTGAACGGTAGAAAGAATTGAAAGGAACATTGCTCCATATTAGCTTGTAATTTTAATGTAAACATATTAAGTTGTTTTCGTCCGTTTCCTCTTGCAATTGAGATGTAGGTTTTTGTAGTTTTTTTGGTACCTGCTGCACAACAGACCTAGATAACGACAGCAGGAGGATTGCAAAATGAGCTATAAAAGGCCCCAGTTTCAAATAATGACCAATGTCTGCACAAAATTCATTTAACAGTTTTTATCTCCCTACTTTTGTCTCTACACTTGTCTGTGTCTTAAATTCGCATTATCCATGATGATTTTGGAAAACAACGAAGAGAAAGAAGACGAAGGGAGGATATGAGAGTAAACAGGAGTAATAAAATATGCATTTCCCTCTGTGCCTCCGGCAAACACTTGTGTGTAAATTGTTCTGCCGTTGTTTTAAGTCATGGGAAAACTTTGAAGTCGTTTTGACGATGGCGAGCATGATAAGCCACAAATGCTAAGGTAGCGAAGGCATAAATGAAGGTGACTCGACAGTCGTGTTATTACCAGTTGGAAGGTGTGCGGATATGTGCAGTTATAGAAAAAACAGCAGCCATTTTCGGGTAAATAAGGAATGCCAAAAAGTAAAAAACTCTTGTCACTCATTTACGTTTCCTCGTCCGTGTCTCCGTCTCATTTTTTTACCTTTTTCCTCTTCAATATTTGTCAGAATGCATCCCACCTGAAACCCAAGTTGGTACACTCACGCAGTACAAAGTTTTCTCTGTTACGTATAGGTTTAATCTATATGAGATAATTCTTCTACTACGAACATAATCATTCACTCATAGAAAGAGTTTCTTCAGAAGTAACTTTGTTCGTTTTCTTACATTAGTTCACGTAACATGCAGCACAACATGACCAGTGTGAGTTTAAACGGGGATGAGGGAAGAAGTGAAGAGAAGTGAGAGGAAAGACACAGGGTTGAAAAAAACTCGGGAAATCCTTTCTAATACATAAAAAACCATCATCATCAGTTTTAAAATCAGACTTTGCAGTTATTTCCTTCTGTTTAGTAGTGTCGCTAATGATATAAGAACAAGTATTTCATTACAAACCTTTTTTGTGGAAAAGTTGTAAACTAAACGAAAATAATAACCACTCGATAGATTAGCATTCTGTCATTATCAACAACGTCAACTATTTAAGCTTGGAGGAGACACAAATTGAAAGGAGTGAATCGGATTGGTTTTTGTAAAGGAAGATGAGTACCATGAAATGATTGAGTTTTAGAAGTTTTTTTTAGTGAAGCTCTTTTTATGCATGAAAAAATATAAATTTTATCGTCCATACAATTTACAAGAAAATAAGTTAAAAAACACAGGAAAAGAATAAAGAAAACGGAGAGAAAATGAGTGTTTTTTGGTTTTAAGCTGTTTTTATAGTGCCGTGTGGCGACACGGTAAAAAAAAAGTATGGGAAAACTTGATCTTGTGGTGGTAGTGGCGGTGGATGTGGTGATATGTGATGGAAAATGCGAAATGTCCACAGGTATTATTTTGTTTAGGTACATCATGTTTTCATGTTAATCACGGTGTGCTATGTTGGTTGAATGACGACAAAGATTATGATGACATTACTCCTGCTTCACAAGTGGCACCTCCAATAATACCCAACTTGAATTGAGTGTGAGTGAAGCGAATTACTTTTTTTCGCCGCATTTCTCTCTTTCTATAGATGTAAGACAAACCAAAGGTATTTATTCATCTTTTGTAAAATAATGTGGCTTTTTACATTTGCATAATGTAGTTGGTGACGATCTATGATGACGGTGTTTGGAATTCAATTTTGGAGAAGACAGTTGCACAAATGTTTTGTAATTTTCAAAGGAAATTACCTTCTTTATTTGTTGCGGCGATTAGCTTCTATTGCAAATGTAAAAATGAAGCGATTTTGTAATCGAGATGCGTCATAAATCACTAGTTTGAAAAAAAGTAATTTCTCACATAAGCGTAGGAAAATGTCCTCAAGGCGAGAAGAAAAGAAGTTTTTACTTTTGACAAATGGAAAAATAGTATCAGCCAAGAAGCACGTTCTCAATGATAAATATATGCCCTGAAAAACAAGAAATCCATTCGCTTTTAAATATGTAATTGTTTTTTAAATAATTGGTTTGGTTTTTACTTAAATCATTGTTTAAATTCAATCTGAGAATAAACAAAAGTGATTATTATGTTAAAAAACCCACATCCAAAAAAGTGCAGAGCACACTCCCTTCCTTAATCACCGTCTTCGTCTCTCAATTTCGCTTTCTTCATTATCATATCATCTTTTCCTTCCTTGTTTTTTCTACCAGGACCAAACCTGGGTCGGTCTTTTTAAATTGTTTATTCAGACAGTGATTATTATCCCATAAAATAGCTGACAAGGAGGATAAAAAGATGGAAGGTGTAAACACGGTGAAAATTGTCCAGAGGCCGACAAAACCTGTTCTTGTGTTGTTTGTACAAGAGTTTTGCACATATTATTGAATGTAAACAGGAGTCAAATCTCATCACCACCGTCATCTTCATCATTCTCGAGATTTTTTCAAAAGGAATGAGCTTTAAGTAAAATGTGTACCCAAAAACCCAAACTTTTATTGTAAGAGATAGAATAACAAACAATTTGTTGAAGCTTGATAGGCATGATCATGTTGAGTTGTATCTCTTTTGTTACTAAACTAGGCTCTAAATGGTCTCAAAAGGTAATAAAAGGCCGCAAGCTTGCCTAGTTACTAGCTCGAAGTGTCTAAATAACTTCTGGAGTTAACCGTTAATCTGCCTACAAGTTTTCTTGAAATTTGCAAAAAGTTGTAAGATTGTGTGCAAAATGTTTCATTTTAATATTTTGACCAGAATACAATGTTTTGTAAATTCGCAATTTTCCCGAAAACCATTTGCAAATTTTGCAAAAAATATTTGCAGATTCTTTGTCTGCAGGCTATTACCGTTCGAATGATATGCTACATGCCATATGTTGCAATTAAAAACTTTATAACGGTGACTTATACCGTTATAACCGTTGGGGTAAAGAAGCTTAAAGCTACTTGGTTTGAGCCATTAACTAAAGCTAACACTCCAGGGTAAGTTTTACTGCAATTGCTTCAACTACCTTTAAGTTAGGAAGGCTTTAATGCATTAAGGCTCAATGAAAATTTACACCTCTGTGCAAACTTTCATTCGTAACGGCCAAAC
>JAANSO010000357.1:0-39260 GCA_036507315.1 Lepidocyrtus fimetarius
TTGTGACTATTTTCCCATTTATAATCTACACAAAAAATCAATGGGATTTCCCTTTCCCACACTTTTCCCACACGTCCCGAATAAAATATCAACTTTTCCCGCAATTCATTTTTCACTGGGTACTCTTTGCTTTTTAAGTTTCTCTATTACTATCGCACAGTTTCGTTTCCCTTTCTTTTGTTCCCTAATCCAATCTGCTTGTTCCCAAAACTCCATTTTCCCAATTATTTCTTCCGAGCAAACTATTAAATCCATTCCTCACTTATTTAATTGAAGCTGTTTCACACACTTTCCCATTCGATTAACTCTCACGTTCATGTGTCTATTACTTTTGTTAGCTATTTCACTGGGTTGTGCATCACACGAGTGTTTTCTATATAGACAAGATGGATTTTTGTACTTTTTTATAAAATCTGTAATCTCCAATTCATTGTCAACAAATTTGCAAAGTTAAATCAATCTATTTGAAAATGAAATCCAAGTTTTGTCAAATTAATTGTTCTTCTATTAGTTTTGTTTACATTTTTATTGAATCAAATGCATATTAAATGCTCATGAAAGTTTTGTATGTTTTCAAGGTTACTTTATGAAAATATTAAAAGATATAAGGTATTAAATTTAAAGAAAAAATGTGCAATTGAATAGGCATGCATGCAGTAGAGTACATGCATAATTGATATGACAGCCATTTCTATGTTTTAGCATCATTAATTCGTTTTAATGAGGTAGACATTCCAAGACGTGAACAAGTACTTTTTAATAATGAAGCAGCCTCAATTAGTCATTTTGACATTTCATTCTAAAAATAAATTTGACGCTTGACTTATAGCTGGTTTAAATTGCACAAGAGAAAATAAATGATACGCAAACTTTTAAGTCAATTTTCTACGTTAAAAATATAATCCTTTCCTTTCTATAATTTTGACAAAAAAGTAAAATTTAAATTGATAGCATCATCAACCGTTCTTCATCGTCTTATTTTTTATTTCATAAATATTTTATCTTTAGCATTCTTCCAATTTCTTTGCTTGGGTTTTAGTTACTTTTCTGTAGTGGGTGTGGACAACTACCACAATAAGTATTTGAGTGTAAATCTGATCCTAACCTGTTTGGATTGAGGGAAAGATTTTCCCTAAAATACTTTCCTTGTCAATTCCGCTCACGTCATGATTTTTACTAAATATTTATGCGTGTATCAGTGCAACTGGACACCGACACCGCAAAATAATACGTGTGGAGCGTGGATGCAGGGATGCAACAAAGTGGTTAAATAATTTGCTACGATATGCTTTTCATTGTATCATTCGTAAAAAAGGAATTCACCTTACTTATTAAATGAAACTGCTAAGCTGTGGGAGAGAAGGAAAAGTGTAATATTTTATGTATTGGATTGAAATTATTTATCACACAATGTTTGTTATACTAATCCCAGGAGGACTCAGACAGATCACTGTACAAGAGGGTCTGCTCCGCTTCCAAGTATACATGCATTACATACATTATACATCCATTCATTCATCTGACCCTTCGTCGAATATTTTTGTTATTCTGACGGGCAGCCAACCCTCCCCTGTTTCTCCGCAAATACTCAAACAATCCATTTCATCAATGACTGAAATGATCGCAATAATATGATAATGTTGAATTGTAAGCCCCGTAGCAATGTCTCTGTCCTGATGGGATGGAACCGAGTTAAGTATGATTGACACGTTTGAGCTCTTCTACTCTGATTTTTAAGAGAGAAAATCAGTTTGTCGACAAACAAACATTGTTATAACTGCAGAGCTTACACAAAACACATCAATCTTTCCTTCCTTCTGTAAGCATAGTCTTCATTATCCGTCTTAATTCAAGTGTCAAACTCTTTTCAAATAGATATAAAAATTCTGTTTCGTGTGTATGCTTTAAGCTTATTGATGCAAGGAAATGGTCATCTTAGAACTCCAGATGATGACACACAAGACGTGGTCAGTTTCGATGGACATGTTGTTAAGCTAGTTAATAAATAAAACGTGTATACCTTCTTGTCAGACTTTTCAAACATGATGGAACACATGTTGGCCACAACTTTGCAAATAGTCAATGACAAGATGACCAAAAATAAATAGATTCACTGTGTATGCACTATGCAGTTCTTATTCTCTAATTTTGCAGAGAAACCTTAAAAAAGAAGAAAACCTGGTTTAAACTTGCTAAAATAAATTAGTTAATTGTTGTCAAATAATAAAATTTGATCTAAAATGAGATAGGAACCGCAACTAAAAGCAAATCAAAGGGGAAAACTACATATTTAGAGTTTTATGCCCATTCTGCTTCTCATTATTATATCATCATCATTAAGTTGATAGCAGTGAGCGCTTAAAAAGGAGAAATCCTCAGAGATTTTACTTTTTGTCTAGAAAACTCGCACACCACCTCCACCAGAGGCACACATAGGCAAGCTCCTCACACCGTGAAAAAGGAGAATGTATAGCCCATTTGTCCATGTTTAACTAATTGTTAAAGTCATTACAAATTTCCATCAAAAGCTGAAGAGCTTGCAGTGTAATAATATGAGAAGGACAACAAGCAGAAAAGTAAGTAAAGTTAAAAAGGGAAAGCTGGAACAAAGTAAGCAAAGGAAGAGAGCAGGATGGAGGATGCTGCTGATGATGGTTTACTCCATTATATGGTTTAAGCAGAAATTCCCAACGGCGTTTCATCGACTTTGCTACGTCTCCTGTTTTATTACTGCTTTGCTGCTATTTACTAGCACTATGTGAGCTTTTCTGCTCTGACTTTCTTTGAAGGTGCCTTTTTCCACGGTAAAACTCCATTTCTACGTTCCTGTGATTCAAATGCTTCTTCTATAATTGTGCGGTAAGTAGTATCCATATCATTTTTTGGAGTACGCTGCTACTCCATTAGCTTCCATAACCTAAGTATTTCCAAGAGGAGCAATGGAAACTCTGCGTATGTATGGAGTAGACAAGTAGGAAGTGTAGACGCAGACTTTCCTGTCATCGTGATCCACCTCCTTTTCCCTTTCTATGTGTGCATAGCTCTCATCTCATCCTCTCAATTTTGGAAATTGTTTCAGGTTGACTACGCAGCATTACGTTTGCACAAGTGCTATCCTTCGTAATTTTATTGTTTTGGTTGTACTAATAAAAACTGCCTTAATTGATCCTAAATAGTCTGTCAATTTCCGCAAAAAATGGAATGATTTTTTGCTATTAAATTCATTATATGATAAGCAAATTCACAGAAAGAATATCTCTGACAAATTAGGAAGCGTTTTAATAAAATTGGACCAGGAATCATTTAAATTAAATTGTAAGCGGAAAGCAAATCAATGAAGAGAATGAAGCTGATTCAATTCTGTAAATAAGTATTAATTTTCAAGCAAACGGAGCGTACCCAAATATTTACCTTTCAATCCCACATTCGTCTTTTTTCTTTAATGTAAATATAACCTTTTAATTTAAAAGGTTTGACTTTGGATCAATATATCCTCCACTACCATGTAGTCATCGTCATTATCATGATTACCACTTTATTAAGAACGTGTTTGCTGTAACATTACGATAGAAACTTCAATGGCTTTAGAAATTTTAAAAATGATATAAAATTGCAATCAAAATTGCTTTACTATTCCTTAATGCAAACGTACCACGCACAGTATTTTTAAAATTACCTACCAGTCCATTTCCAAGTCTTCAACTTGTAATTTTGTGTGGGAGTTTGTCATCAAAACGTAGGTTATTTTTAGTCTTTAAGACTTTATCAAATCATTGGAGTACCTGACCTTCCAACGGTGTTTATTCTTTTAAAAGGTGTAATAATATCGTTGGTTGGATTTCATTCGGATTACATTTGTGTATTAAACATCCCACTTATATTTAAGTTTCGGGTAGAGATCTATTATATAACTCCAGCTCTTACATTTTTCAACATTGTATTTTGTTGACATTGGAAAACTATTCGTACAAAACCTTTCCACTTTCTCACATACAATCAGAGAGCATGTACAAGTGTGTATGTAATGTGTGCATAAAAGGCTTTTCCCCAATTCCCCCAAGATTTAAAGATTGTTCAGTGAGAGAGATGGAGTGAAAGATGAGAGAGATTCTGAAGGGACCTTTACCCGAATGAACATTAAATTGAAGAAAGAAGAGAAAGAGAGGTGGAAGAATTCATTCCTGCTACATAGTTAAAGTCAAACAACGAATGTGAATGGTTTGAATTGAAAAAAATGAAAGAAACGACTTCCATTTACTTTTTTATATGAATACATACGTGTGTATGACCTGTCTATTTGAATTGAAAGTGAATTTATTCTTGTGACGAAGCAAATCAAAAATGTTTAATTTACCACTACCGCAGAAGAGGGTTTTTTATTTTCCTTGACTTTATTCACCAATTTCCCGTAACCCTTCCAGTAAAATAAACTTTCACGTTAGCTCAGTTTTCCTTTTGAGTGGTATATCATTACAGCTAATGATAGTAATGAGATGGGAGTTGAAACTGATGGAATGGAAGTAATAAAAAAGTGATAGGGTTTTACTAAAGTGGTAATATGAAAATGAAACTCTTTCATTATTATGCATAACAAATTAGAAAGTAGCAGAAGCAAACCGGAGCTCCCGGTCTCATTATGAAAACAAAAATGAAAAAATGAAGAGAACAAAAGCTGACAGACAAGAAACTGAAAAAAAATTGAAGGGCAGGGAAGACAGAGAGAAAATAGCTTCCACCAGAAGCAAGTACCATAATTCCGAGTTCATAATTAAAAGTTATTGAGATGACTCGAGTTCCCTGATCCTCTCTCCTCCCCTTCCCTTGCTCTTCTGATCAATGTACTCTGTGTGCACACACACATGCAAACCTTACATAATGGAGAAAAACGAAAGGGTAAACATTTGGTAATTGTTTGCTGAGTAATCTCAAGTTGCTCCATCAATCCAGTCGCCACCACAGCTCTAGCACACGTCCCTAATAATGTTTTTCAGGATAATGTTGATCACGATGATTATATTTGCGCTAACATAATAAATCCATGAATTCAGCAAACACTTTCATATAAATATAATTTACAACAGCTTTTTGGAAAAGGATTGACGATGATAATAATGACATGATGAGGACGATTTGTTGATATAATGTGATTACATATTTGCATGATCATTTTTGAAGTGCTGCTCTTCTTTTTATTGCGCATGCATCAAGAGAGTTTAACTAGAGATGGGGCAATCATCGTCATCATCAGCAACAACGTCATGAAATCAGTATCGTCAAGCCAGGAGCGACCTCCTCCCTCTTTATCTAGTTTGAACAGCTCATTGAAAAGATTTAGAGAAAGAGTGGATGATAAAAAAGTAAGGAAAACATTGTGGATTAGAAATCTGAATAGGAAGTGAGCTGTCATCTTCAATAGCAATATCGATTCACTTTCTTTCACATTCTCGCACTCTTCACGGTGATATGCTGACATATTTATTTTATAATTACTTTTCAAACCCTCGTATAATTTATTTTAGTGCCTTATAGATCTCCTTTGAACTTTTCAAAAACTTGAGTTGCTGAAAATCTACATTTTAAATGTGTACAAGAAAGGGCATTAATCTGTTATCACCTGATTTTCTCTTACAAAATCCATCCAAAATATACTCCGGTCATCATCAACACTATATCCAATTTTATTCTAAAACTAGAGACATTACAAAACATGAAACAGTTGAAAATATGTAGCAAAACTATGGCTTAAACACTGAAAATAGTTTGGAAACTTTTTTGCTCCCAATTTAATTTTTAACAGAACAAAGTTATACGGAGAAAATAGAAAATGAGAAAGTTATGCAATAATAATACGGAAATAGGAAATCATCATCTTGTTTGTACAAATTCATTTCTACCTATTACACAATCGGCGTAATAATTTGTGTTTGTTATTCCTTTGAGAGTTATTTATTACGCCTCGTCATCAGCAAAAATCGTTTTTCAATAGCACCTCCTCATACATGACTTGGCAAAGTTTCCAACAAAATTAACAAGAGGAAAACAGTTCTCTGCTAAAACTGTCAAAATTTTTTCCTGAATTTCTAAAACATGAGACGCTTAGCAGCAAAAGAAATATGAGTTTTATAGGAGTTGCGTAATTTCAAATTAGGCTTCAGTTTTGAATATTTTTTCATCCCTTATTTATTCGGCTTTTCCTGTTTTATAGTGTTGCTGCTCATTACGATTATTATTTTAGAAAGATGCGTGTGTTCTGCTCTGATTTGGATAAGTAGCTCAAGTTAGCTTACAACTTACTTGAATGTAATGTTATTTGTTATTGTTATTGTATGGTTTATTGCCTGTTGATGTATAGGCACACGTTTATTGTAATAAAAGGCGACAACAACACAACGACGCAGCCTTTTTCCGTAAAGGGCTTCTTGCCATGTGCCTCCCAGCATGGGTTCCATCGTTGTTGACGATGATGATGATTGATATTGAGTGTGTAACAAGATGCTTTTTGAACTTGCTTATGTGAAGGTTCGCTACTTTAAACATGTTAGTTAGTTTTATTTATTATTAAGCGTTGTCGTTATTGGTTCATTTTGATTGGGTTGTTAAAATTTTCATTTAGGCTGTGATTTTAAAAAGAATATGTTTTAGTGAAATAATCTGTTTGGAGAATAAGTCTGCCGTGGATTTAATAATTCAATTTAATGGCAAATAAATTAAATATGAAACCTGGAATATATTCTCTCTTAACAAAGGATCCTTATAAAACTTTTAAGAATTCGTTACATTATTGGATTTCCATTTCTTCCTTGAAATGTAAACGATTCAAGATTTCAAACACTTTTATTCCAAGAGCATTTTTACGGTTTATGTAGAAAAACGTTAAAAAAGGATAAGTGGAAGCTTTTTACCCAAAAACATCATGTTTTTCAACGCTTAAAAGGAAAAATGCAAATCCCTGTTTGAGGAGTATTTGACATCTCTTTTTACTTTATTTCCTTTCTGTGTATGTAATCCTACCCCTTCAAAAGAAAATCTAATGTGACCTCAAGAGTAGCTTTAATACAGGAGTCAAATCGATCGAATTTGGAAAGAAGGAAACAACTCAATCACATTATTTCAAAATGCTTACTTAAACTATGTTGATACAATATACACATTTTTACATTTTGAATTCCAAAGCCAATACTTAAATGTTTTGAAGTAAAGTTTTTAATATTTATTCTTTGAAAATTATCATGTTACATAACAAGAAAGTGGACTGCGATATCTTTAATCTTTATATTCCTTGTCAAAGTGAAGCCGATTGTACAAATATTAATACAATTTCTGCTACTCAAGCAGCATTGTAAATGAGTAATTATGAAAGGAAAGGCTGTACCTATTGTTTTGAACAAATAATTGGATTTCTGGAAATGGATAAGCCTGTGGCATAAAATAACCATAATTAATTTATGCCCTTTGTACCATTCAACCTGCTTCCTGATACAGTTAAACACATAACACTGCCATACATAAACATCATTAAGGATTTTAGAATTTTTGGTTTTATTTAAATAAACGATTCGGTGAGATTGACAAACATTTTTCCAGGATTTTTTTCTGGATGAGTGAATAAATTGAGCCCCTTTGAAGCGGGCATAGGGACCGAAAAATGGTGGTATGGGTGGATCCCATTACATGTATCCCTGTTTTAATTCAATTTCACTTTGTATTCTGTGAATGTATACTGTCCCTATTTTTAAGTAACAAAAGGGTCTCAAAAATAACGTATAATGATACTTACAACAGCCTTTAGCAACAATGTTCACACTTTCTTACAAAAAAGCCGGAATCGGGAAGCTGCTGTGTCAAAGTGAAGCCGAAGCGGTAACCTTTTTACTTATTAGTGTAACCGCATGAGTGAAACAACTTTAGATTGACTTGTGATGCTGCCTTTTCATTCTGACACATTACAAAAAAGGAACATGTTCCGCTTCCCGATGAATAACGCATTCAATTGACAATGTTGATGATGGTAATAATGAATAACTGGAACGTAATAAACTGACTAAATGGTTGAATGGTGTTCCTAGTTTTTTAAATGTAAACAGATGGACACAATTTTACATTGTATTGTGTATTGTGTAATGTCATAATAAAAAGGAATAAAACGAAGGCATGAAATCAGCAAGCCCTACAGGGATTTTTTCTATTCATTAAAGCTACATTGAAAACATTTATTTATTCATTAGCTCACTAACCGTTTAATTGAATCAAAATGGTGGAGCATGAAATGATCATTGCATCCAAATCCGACATTTGTTGATCCAGCTGAAAAGTTTTTGTTTGTTGAAATAAATGTCATTAAATATTTCCAGTGTGTCCCAAAGGTCAATCCAAAAACAGAGTTTGACAACCATAAAAAAATAATGACAGCTTTCTTTAAATGACAAAGAGAAAACATGGAAATAATTTAACAACTAAAACGGTGCTTATCTAAAACAATATATTATTCGGTACTTATCCATAATGAACCATTATCTTTATCATTGATCGGAGATCCAAACGCTGACTAATTTCTACATTTGGAGTAGATTATGCGTAACAACGTAAAGTAGAAATTTTGGGGAAACAGGATGGCAAACATGAAGCTATTAGTGGTTTCCTTCTTCCTTCTAAAGTCCGAACTGTAACGTTACAGAGATCCAGCTGCATTTCAGAACGTCACAGCCAGTTTCCGACTAGTTTTCGCTTCTGTGCAGATGTGGCTTCACCTCGCCATCCTCTAACATATCCATGTCTCTAGAACTCTTCTAAAACTGGTGGAAATGGGTAGAAAAAGCGTTTCTTGGTTAAATAAAAATGTTTAGTTGACTTTATTTTATGTACTTGCTTTTAGATTAATGCCCAAAGTCCAAAGATAAAATTATTTTTATGTGCAAATGAATACTAAAAAAGTGGTAAAGAGTGGTTGGGCTTGTGCAAAATTACAAAACCGATTTGCTAGGATAACAAAATTTCCAATTGGCTTTTAACCATTTGTTTGTGTGGCATCAAAAACAAATCATCAAAATGTAATTTTAGAACTTCATTTTAAAACATGAGGACTGTCATTATTGCAAACTTTTATTCTTATGTTTTTCAACAAGCTTTGCCATTATTATCTAAAGAAAATTCAAAAAACATATTTTACTAATTAGCTAATAAAAATTATTTTATGTGCAAAAGGTGCATTCAATGTCTCATTTTACTATTTGCATGACTACAAGCTTGGTAGTAAAAAGATGGGAATGCCGCTAATTGGTAACTTACAGGTCATTTTTGGCTCATTAGTTTTATGAACATTTTGTGTGGGAGCAGTTTGCAATGTACAAAATTCCTAATAATTATGCATAACCGTTATATTGAAGGAATCTTTTGTAACTCTCTCTCCGTCTCTGCTCATTATTGTTTCATATTACAAAAAAAGAACGGTATTTTTTGAGTAAAAAGGATGCAAAATGAGTTTGGTACTTGATCTACTAGGAAACTGGCTGTGATGCATTGAACCGTGGCACCTTTTCGGGAAACTTTAAAGAGTATGTAAAGACTCATAAGTGGTGCATGATGAAGCTCTAATTTTTTTCCCGAGTGTGCAATGAATCACTTAAAGTTTTGAACTGAAACAAAAAAATTGCCAGAGAGTTTTAATGAGTTGTTGCCTTTTCCCTATTTCTCTTTCTCGTTCGTTGCATCTCGTCTCTCTCTCTCGGGGTCTTTTTACGCTTACGCTCTTTTAATAGGAACCCTTGTAGTCACCCTACATTAATAGTAATGATAATGAACATGAATGATTTTGTTTCATGTGTGAAAAACAAGGAAACGGCTCAATTCTATACGCTATTAACGATTGCTTGTGTGACGAGCTGGGATTTTGTGGGTGCATGGCAGAAAAAGTTTTAAGATTCGTTTTTATTCCGAAAAAAAGTTGTTTGTTAAGCCACACCGCGCTTTCTATTTGCTGTGAAGTTTTTCCTCACTCACTTCAATTTTTCTGTTCATTTATTGTCGTGTAACAAGAAAAGGTTTAAAGATATCCTATTGACTAATTAGAATTGGCTACTTTAACAAGGCTGGTGTTCAAAAATGAATCATGAGGATAAAGTACCTTGAAGCGTCTTAAAAGCTGTCGACATCGGTAAAACATAAAGTGACGAGGTTTTTGTCTTCTTAAAGAAAAATGAAGCTGCAATTATTTCGTGTAAAAAGAAATTCCGAGGTAGGAATTCTTTTCGGTTTCGTGTGGGCGTTCAGCGGTCCTTTTATGATTTTAACTTCTCCTAATTGCTGTACCCTTGCTCATTCTAGTTTGAAATAAATCCTTTCTAAGCTCATATATACTACGTGTGGCATCTTTTACAATAGCGTAAATACTGGATTTGAAAATATGTTTGGTTGACTTTTAAGCCATAATGTGTTTTTTAAATTTCAAACGATAAAAATAAATAATTGAGTATTTTTGTACTATATTTCTTCAGCAAAAAATTCCCTTTTTATCGTTTTTTTCTACTTATGTGCTAGTATCTTACAATGATTGTTAAATACGATTCGCTATATTACAGTTTTTAATGGGAAAGCTGAAATAAAGTAGATGTCTGGAGTAGATATTTGATAGGAACCACCATGGGATGTATTTGAGGGAACAGAGATGCAATCCTTACAATTGCTCCTGCTCCTTCCTTCTCCGTTTGTTTCATTCGTCTTCATTTTTTCTCCATCTCTTTTCTGTAGTAAACGTAACAGCACCACTATTTTTTACATATTACGCAATTGTGAATGAAATAGGACAGAGGCAGATAGAAAGGAAGAAGTTGAAAGAAGTGGTAGCCATTGTAGAAGTGAAGTGGAGACCCATTATTACATTTATTATGTCGTTACAGATGGTGTAATGCAATAAGGTGACATTATTATCCTCATCCTTCTTACTGTGAAAGTCTCTGGGGCCCTATCTACAGTGATATCGAAGGGAAAATGACACTACATTCTTTCTCATTCACAACTCCCTCTGCGAATATATTCAGATATGAAGTGGAAATTGCACATATTAAATATTCAGTTGAGCTTCGTTTCCTCCTCTTTAAACTTTCTGTGCAGCGTTATTATGATCATCACAGAGAGAGAAATGTTTATTGCCATGTATATATTCATACATTGTCTTCCTTATTTTCTTTTTCCAGTTTTTAGTTAATGTGAAATGTATTTTTATGTTGCATAACGTCATTTTTTCTTCTAATTATAGCATAAGTAGATGACAACTTTGTTCTTCAGTCTATTAATGATTCAGCTTTATCAACGCAGCTTAAAGAAAGTCAAAGCAGGTTTCTTGAACAGGGGCGTTTAATAATACCCGTTTGTTACAAATATGCCGCCTTTCTATTTTAAAATGCTGTAGAATTAGTTACATAATTGCATATGAAACTAGTTTAATCATCTTCAGTATTTATACTACCAGTTCAAATTCTTTATGATAATGAACCCAGCAATACACTTTCTTCTTAAATTGCATAATATGTATATGGGAAGTAATTTTATTTGTTTGGATGTTCAGGCGCATATTATTATGATTATTACAGCATCACACATAACCTTGCTAGTAATGTTATAGAAAAAGCAATTTAAGGAAATTTTGCGGCGATGATAATAATTTGGCAAAAACATGAGACTCTACGCAAGAAAAATAACTGGACTGAACTCAAATGGGAGAGATAATCGACAAAAGTATCAGCAGCTCCTTTGTAACTATTACGATTATTAGATTTCTACTCGTGGTGTTGTGCAATACGCAAGCAGAAAGGATTGGCCATAGTTGCAGAGTAGATTGTAACAGTTGGCATGTTTTCGAGTGTAATATTTGCTTTCCCAGTTTTCCCTCTCTCGTTTAGCGCAATTCTTCCCACAAAATGAGAAAGTAATACTCGCAGGACCTTAGTTTCATATACAAAAATAATAGCTCTTCTCACATATGTCCTACCCCTATACACACATACAAATTTATGGCTATCCTCTTGGGACACTCATTTATTAATAGGTCGGTATGCAATTTTATCTTCGCTTTCTATTATCACAATCATCCTCATCGTCATTACCATCATTATTATTATCGTCGTCATCATTATCAACTGCGCTGTTACGAGGAAAGCGAGGACAACCTGATAAAAACTCTGTAGTTTTTGTCACCATCGTTATTATAATAAACAGAGAATTGGAGAATGAATTGTGCTGGGGCAAAAAGGAGAAGAAAGGACACTATTGTATTTCCTCTTCCAAACCCAAACCAGTCCTCTATTTCTCTTTCTTTCTCCCTCCTTCCACATGGTCACATTATGCGACATATTATCTTGGTCAGATGGCATATCTTTTTAACTTGTAAACTATTACTCTTTTCAAAATTAACGCAAATCACGTTATTCTCATCTTCATAATGATCACCGATCACCATTTTATCATCAAAGGTAAGCATAAACAGTGCTCAGAGAATCTCACAAAATATTTTATAAAATAATCTACAGAAAAGTCAACAAAGCGTGAACTTCAACGAAGCCAAAGCCAAGATGACAACTCATCAATTAGTTACTTTCAATAATTTGAACATGTAAAATGTAGTCTTGCAAAGTTTTAATAGTGTTTACGCATTGCAAATTGTCAATTTGGTCCCCACTAGGGTTATCAATCTTTTATTTTTACATATTTATTTGACCATAACTTTGCTGCTCATTGAAAGTTGGAAACGTTTCCAGGAATTCATTACTGATTTTGAGCGCTTTCACTGTTTTTAAGCCGCACCATGAAATTCCGCAACATTTGATTAACTTATAAAGTTTAATCATAGTTTAATAAGTTGCAAAAGTCGAGATTTTATTAAAGCGGGAAGAAAATTTGACACGTGAATTTGGTGGTGGCGTTGGTGTAATTAATGGAAAATCTCATAAGCCAGATACGTTACTATTCCTAATTTAAATGCAAACTAATACAAATTATACAATCATGCAAATATGAGCACATTGTTTGATCGTACATCATTAGTAGAATCAAGGCATATGGAAAACACCGTAATTTGTTAGAAATCTGTTATTAAACATGCTCGAATTCAAATGAATTCTAATGACGCACACACATCCTCTCCTATCTTCTCCTACATCCTTTTCGTCTTCACAACGAGATCATTAAAAACCGAGCAGCAATTATAGAAAATGACAATACCAAAGAGCTTTCACAAACCTGTGTGACCTGGTATTCTATTAGAAACCAAGAGAACTTTTCCCACTCCAATATTCAAAACTGTAGTAGCACCATCATAATATTCGACATTAGAACACTTTTTACCATTAATGAAAACAGAGAACTGCTTCACTGATTTTTATAACAAAGAAAACTTTTCCAAGAAGTAAAAACGAGTGTCGTCCCTCCAATTCTTCTTCCACTAGAATTGTCATTTTGACTTCAAATAATTAAAAAACCTATCATATTTTCTCCTGCTAATTAAGTAAGTAGAAATTTTTCTAAAAACCATTCAGGGTAATATGAACACGTATATTGAATAGGGTAGACCTCAAGCTTCTTGACTTTTAGTGAGAATTTAAGCTCGTTTCAAACATTCATCATGGAAGGAAATGACAGGTGAGCAGAGAGTTTAAGTAGGGCTGAATATCAATTCCATGGAAGAAGCAGTTGCCAACTTGAGATTTCTAATTAGCTGAAAATTAGTCATGCTTCAAGTCTTTTCTAACAGTGATTGTATCCCGCACCTTGTTAATGATTGGAGTACACGATATTTTATTCTTTTCTTCTTCCAAGGCACTTCAAGTATTATAAGCCACCTAGATATAATATACAAAAGCTTGTTAAGAGTGAGTAATTTTCTTTCTGTTTACCTTTCCCAACTACTCCCAACTCTTTCGCTTTTTGTTAAAATACTAATTTATGGGGAAAGTTGGGAAAGAATTTCTGGAGAGGAGAAAATTCTTATGCAATTATAAGTAAGTTATACCCTCATACATTATGTATGCTTGTACTTTGCATTAAATTAGGGAGATTTGGAACACACACGTTAAATGTTATGTAGAGATAATGATTATGCAATAGTTTATTCTATTAAATGACTGTTAAACTTATAAATGACTTATGTACCTAACATGCACGCCGTTTTTGTAGTTGAGTTAATTAACAAAGTAAATACTAATGAAAACGTTTAGAAGCTTCAACAAACTTAATAATTTTTGAAGATCACTGCTCTGTAATTAGAACTATTATAGATAACGTCTGGAACATCCTGCAAATTCAAGTGAATTGAACCGGATCGTCGTTAAAGTTTTATTTGGGAGATGTCATTGACAATGATTTTTATAATTGAGTAACAGTTTAAATGCTGAAAATGGGTACAACTATTAAAAAGCAGGTATGTTATGCCAGCAAGTTTACCATCTGCCTTACGTAATTCTTTCCAACGGCAAGTCAGACCGTGAAATTTTAACGAGCGAATTTGTTCATCTATTCGTTCCCTATAGGTTTTCACGCATCTTCTGTATTTGGTGGAGTGATTCTGTTGACGATAAAGAAATTTATTCCCTTCTTCAATGTTTATTTTATACAAGAAGAAAACATTGGGATTGTGACGGAATAAGTGGGGACGGATTTGTGCACCGTTTTTAAAAACTAATAATGAGACATTACTATTGCTTCATCCAATATGTTTTTATCATTAATTTTTACCGTTGATATGAAAAACGTAAAGACAAGTTGAGAAAAAATAAACTTTTTACTGAAATTACATCACCTTGTATTTCAATTTCTCTTTATTTTTATTATCATCTTCGTAGACTTTTCACGCACATTCACATACATAAGTTTTGTGAGACCAGACATACAAGGCAGTTGAAAATATGTACGCAATCAATCTAATCATCTATTCTGTTTCCGTTTTGCAATATATTTTTAACACATCCATTTTGTTATATCTAAATTAATCCTAATTACATGTACATGCTTTGTGCATTTTCACAAACTTATAAATTTAACTTGTACATTACGTATATTTCTTTTTAAAATACTGCCACGTTTCTTACATGAGTTTATAATTGCTAAATGTGCTAAATTGTAAAATACATACGGATTCTACTTGACAATATAAAGTAAATATACATTTTAATGATACAAAAACTGATTGGCTTTATAATTAACTGCGATAACAAAATTAATATTCTACTAGAGCAATTTGTCTGATAATCATTTCTGCATTTGTCGCTGAGCACAAATAATAATCAAAAGAAATAAACAAATAACACTGCGACTTTTACATTTAATTAAAACTTACCTGTTTTCTACCCTATTCGCTACATTTAAGCAAAAGTGTCTTCTTTGATTGGGGATTTTCCTTTTAGGTATATTACATGTGAACGTAAATATTTCTAGGCGACATTTTGTAATTATTGAAAAAATGGGAGAATTATGGATTTATTTGGCAACTTTAATTTTCTTTTTGCTTAAAGAAACTGCTGAAAATGAACTTTAAAACTTATACTTCAATTGTGTCATTTTGATTTTCCTTTTGAATGTTTTCTGTTTCATTAGCTTTGTTTTTGTTCACTGAAGCATTCACTAGAATCCAATGTTGTTTGGTGTAAGTGTTGCCTCTGAATGTATTAGGAATTATGGCTCAGGTGAGAGAAATAAGAGGAGGAAAAGGAATTGGAAGGTGGTCCTCCGTTTGGACTATGATAGGAAAGTAACGAACCAGAAGCAGCGGCCAAAGCAGTGCCACTGGATACACTACCACCAGCTAGATACGCAGTCATGTGTGGATAAAGTAGATGATGTGTTGCGGCCGAATAAGGTGAATTTGCTGAGCCAAAAGAGCCAAGACCGGTTGAGCTTGGCGTGGGAACTGGCGGACTGTTGACGTCCATTCCTGGATTTTGCTTCTTCCATTTTGTACGTCGGTTTTGAAACCAAATCTTTACTTGGGTTTCCGTTAACGATAAGGAAAGTGCAAGATTGAGCCGCTCACAAACTGACAAGTATCTTGTCGTTTTAAATTTATTCTCAAGGGCCACCAGCTGCTCATACGTAAATGCTGTTCGAGCTCGTCTTGGTTTCCCTTTAAAAAACAATCCAAATAAACATGTAAAGGTATGTCTAAAAGTTGACATACAAGAGAGGAAATAAAATGGCAAAAGTCAAGACGAATCGCATTTAAATAAATTAACAAAAATGGCTCAATGTATGAAACAAACGGTTTAAAACACAATTGTGATTTCTCTTTTCATAGTGCTCTGTGAAAAATGTTTGAAAAAGGACGGGCATTTGATTTTATTTTGGAAAAAATTGCTGTGTAAACAAGTAACAAAACAAATGGGGTCCTTAAGCTTTTTAGGGGGAGCAAAAGACTTGTTTCCATCAAGAACTTATTTGTCTTTTTTGTCGTCACGATTTAAAACATGGCTTTTTGGGGGAATTTTACTGCATTTGCGTAAAGCCCCGTTGACAAATAAGTCCGGCTTCTTTTGAAAGAGAGTGGGGTCGCTTAGTTTCCAAATATTTTTATATGTAGTTTATGCATGAAAATAAAATGTGAGTATTTGGCAAGAAAGAAATTTAAGCTTTGTATTTATTCTTACCAGATTTTGTATCACTGTTGGAACTTTTTGACGATTTCTTTTTCCCTTTTCCATCACCCTTGTCAAGCGAAAGGGGATCATCCCCATTGACAGATTCTGATTCTGAGTGATAATTTTCATCCTCCAAGAGAAGATCACAGGAATTTTCATCGTCACCGTAGCTCGTTTCACAAGGTGACGTGAGCAGGTCTGAATTGGGTGGCGTCGTTGTTGTCGAGTCAGGATCCGCATCTGCAAATGAAATAAAAATTTATTGTATTTACATATTTATGCGTACGTTATATCCTAGTTTGACAATACAAGAATCAGAATTAATGATTTCACTGTATTTATTTCGTCATTTCTTAAAAAAATGTATCATTTTTCTTAAGAAAAAAAATTACCGTGAATTTCTTTGTAAGCAAATCTAAAATTGGAAGTTGGTGGATGTGATACAGCAGCGGCAAGAAGTTTGGGACTGTGTAGAAGACTTTTATGATGTGTTGAATGAAGTAAAGGATTTTTTCCAGTGAATTTATTTGGATCTAAAATATTTTCTACGGAAAAAGATAGTTTTCTGCTTCCTGTCCCATTATTCTCCTGTCTACTATTCGTATTATTATTACAAGCGGAAAAGGGAGAGTTCGCTCCAATAAATCCTATTCCAACACCACCACTTCCACACAACACGATTCCATTACTGCTACCGTTAGGTGCACAACCTCCACCACCATTGTTCCCACCACTATTCACACTATTATTGCTATTATTACCGTCACTAACTCCTGAGTCACAAGTTACCGTTAAATTGGAGCCTGCAATGTTATGATGATGCTTGCTTAAAATATTCCTACCAACACTACCATTCTCTTCGTTGTTATTGTTAGAGCCGTTAAAGCTGGAAATGTGCGGTGATGCGTCTTGATGCCCCAAATGGTTGTTATTGGCACTACTGCTGTTATTATTATTGCTTAGATCAACTGGTTTACTCATTTCGGATGGGGAATAGTCCATTAGTTCATCTGTCATGACCACCGTCACCATGTTACCGGAGGAGGGAACAACTCTTTCACCACCACTGCTAACAACACCTCCAACACCACCACCACTTCCTGTTATTATTGTAGTTGCTGTTAAAACACTGTTTTTTCCTGATACTGAGGAAGATTTATTAATGCCAGTCTTGCCACTTCCAACAACGTTTACCTTTCCTCCTCGACTGCTTCCTTCACTACTCCCTTTCTGTGATGTATTCTTCTCAGGATCCGTCATTGAATGCACTTTTAGTCCATTGTCCATTTTAATTAGTTTTCAACAACAAACTTCACTATTAACGAATTTAGTCCACATTTATTCTTAATTTTCATCTTTTTCACGTAGAAGTAAAGCGAGTAGTAAAATAACTGGAAATTGTTATAAAATTTTTCAAAAAACCTTTAATTGTCAGGTTTAGAATTGAATTGTTGTCGTTGCTGGCAATAATAAAAGCCAAGTTGACATGATTTGACAAAACAAAATGAAGGTTGAAGTTTGAATTTTGTATTAATATATGGACGATGATATCTGACTGGAGTGAGATATTAAACTTGAGTCTTCTGGACCACCTTACATGAAACACTGTTATCTTAACTGTATCTCCTTCTTCTTTTTAAAACAAATAATGTTAACTCCAAACAAACCAACATGAGCACCAGCCAGACTCTTACGCGATCTTGTTTCCGTCAAATGGTAATGTGCTTTCCCTTTCGCCCGTTCACTCACTCTCCTTCCGTCTTTCTTGTAGGCTTATTGCATTACAAAAATGCGTCTGTCGACTGCGGCGATGATACGATCCCTTTTTGTTGGCTGATGCGGATACGAAAGAAATCGCGTCTCTGAGGCCTTCCTTTCCTGTAATATCCCCGTTTTGTGTATGACACGGGCTATTTGTTGGCTTTTTACTATTCTCCACACAAGGAATAAATTGTGTGGTTACTCGTGATATACTGAATTTAAACTCTTGCTTCCTCAATCTCTGATGATGTTCCAAACAAAAACAAAGACGGTATTTAAAGACCTTTTTACCTTTTCCGTTGTTTCGCTTCTCTACCTTAACACCAGCATATTTCTTGTTGGTTTGTTTAATGAAAAGATTCAGAGCTCTACGAAACCACAGTCGTTAGAAATCTGCTGAATTCCACTCAATTTATACTTAAGCGTTACATCATTATTTATAAATCTTGCATAAGTTACAAAATATCAAAATTTTGTCATCTAAGTAAGTCTTGTTGACTACATAATATATAGATTTGCTTCGTATTGCGTACTTTGCAAAATCTTGGATATGTGGGAGATTGAGTCATAGCAGGTTTCAACCTTCAAATTATCTATTGAATAGACTAAACAAAGCTAAGGTAAATATTAATTCAATGTCAACTCAATAATTAACATTGCAGCAGGTAGCCAACCAGATTGATAAAAAATCAAGAGTTTTTGTAAAAATTGCTTAATTTTGTTTAACAAGGTTGTAAAATTACCACCGTATTTTTCTTCACAAGTTATGAAAATCACGAAAAATAAAAGGAAATGAGTGATGTCACGTATCACGCTTTTTTATCCTAGCAGTATATATAGTCTATGTAATAAAGACTTTGTTTCTTTTACATTTCTAGCAGGGCTGCGTTAAAAGGGAAGAAATGAGTTTGGTAAGTAATGCCATAATAATATAATACAACGATGTAGAGAATGGAGTAAAAGAGCAATTTTTCCCCACTTTCTTTCATGACTCTTTTTTGTTCTCATTGATGATCGTGGCGGATAGGAGGAGATTCTTGATCAGCTCTCCGCCAACCCAACACAGTCTTGACAAGCTCGACCAGCCTGCCATGCGTTTCTTCCCATCATCTCGTAATGTTGGCTCTGGGCCGACCCCAACTCAACTACATCAAATGCCATTTTTCTATCTTCACACTTACATGTTATACACAGGCATATTATCTACATTGCTTCGTACATTGCACAAAAAAGACTTCTTTCAACAGTAGCAGCATTTCTCACTGATAATATTATTAACTTCTTTTTTACCTTTTGTCGCTGGCTTTGAGTTCCCCAATTTTGCTGAGTGGAAGTGGAAAGGAAAACCCTTTAATGCTAGTTTTATATCCGATGATAAGATGACTATGGTCATAGTTCCATTTACATCCAATATTTTACGTGTCTTACAAAACCAGTGAAAGTTTTTTACGGGAATGAGGAGAACATGTAATGAGAGTTTATAGTTTGTGTTGTGGTGGCGGCAATCCAGCTTTGTAATATTAGTGTAGAGAAAGATGATGTCGCTCCTTCCAGATTTTACTCTATTTCATAATATGCCGTACTTTTTAGTGTATCTCCGGTTTGGTTAGTCTTGGCTTTGCTACCATAGTTTCTTTTGTAACTTTGTTCCATTTTGTTGCAAAATACGTACATAGCGGAGCTCCCGCTTGCTACTTACCTGCTGCAACCAGTCTCATTGAGACCATTTGAAACCAAAACTTGCCCAATTAACATTTAACCGCTTTATATAAGTGTATACTGGAAATGATGATGAGTCTCCTTTGGGTTTAGTAGACTGATTACTTCTACCCGGGTGATAATGGGTCATATAGTATACATACTTATTGTTAAACTACAATGAAAGATGTATAGCTTGCTAGCGTACAGCAAGTTAACTATCGCTTCTATCTTAGGAACTAGTAAGCCTTATTACAAAAACAAAAGAAAGAATCACGTTTTAATATTTTGGATTTTATATTGGGGCAAAGTGAAATGGAAGAAAAAATGTTACCCACTTTTCACAGAATGAGGAAAATAGTTTAAATACTAAATACATTATACACAAAGAAAGCTTTGCATGTCATAGTAGGTATCTGAATTTTCCGGAGAAGTGTTCAGCAAATAATAGAAACCAAATAAAAAGTTTATTGGGATAAAACATTTAAGAAGGTTTCTCTGTGGAATTTAAGTCTCAATACTGCTACTAACATTAGATCGATTTCAAACTTGTTTAATAATTTACAGTAACAAACCATATGAATTGAGATTGTTGGACAGTTTCAACAAAAGGATCACTTATTTACGGAGAAAGAAATGGGGACAGCTCGAACGATGGACAAACATCCGAATGAGGGAGAAAATCAGATTTTTGTAAAATGCCCAATTGGTATCAGAATCCACTGTGAAGTCTGAAGTGAAGGAGAGAAAGAAGATTGAACAGAAAAGATTTTAAGTATTATTATGTACAACATTGTTGACTAGAATAGACTCAAAAGGAACGAAATAGTCAATTTTTTACTTTTAAACATAATTTAAAAGAGGATTTTTAAAGCAAGAGATAAATAACAATAAATTCACAGCGATGTAAATTCCATTATCAGCCTTTTACATTTTTAATTGAAAGTAAAGCTCTGTTTTAATCACTAAATTAATTAGTAATTAGCAGAGTAGCTAAAACGTAATTTTCCGGGTTTTGTGTTAAAGCTATGAATATTGTTATAGGATAGTCAATTGTCATACTGATGACGATAATTACGGGAAATTAGAAAAAGGGTTAATCCCTTAGCGAATGTATGCATTTATACCTTTGAATCAAAAAAGATTACGATGGTACAGTAAAACGCGTTTCACTTTTTATAAAAGCAGCTTAAGTTGAGTGAATGGTAGGAAAAATAGAGAAGATGAAGGGAAGTATTATTATAAAATGTGTTGGAAATACCCAAGTAATTGGAATATAGTAGGATAAATGGGATCGTCAGTTGGATGACTGACTAAGACATTTTGATGAACAAAAAAGCGTAAGAGAGGTTGATGATGCAGAGCAATAAGAGAGGGAAAAGAGTTCTGAAATTGTACAAGATCGAAATCCAATTAATGTGTAAAGATTGAGATGCAAATAAGCGAGTTTAAGGTCTATTGACCTCTAATTCGCGTGAAATTTAACGGAGGCATTTTCTCATTCAGTTGGAAATGGCGATTTTTTCTGGTGTGGCAACGGCGGCAGCAGCACCAACTGGAACAAAAAAGCTTTTGAAATGGTTCGATATAATATCTTTATTTTCTCGTATATATGACAATAAAATGGATTACATTTATACTTAATAGAGACTGAAAGACTAGGCGAGATTTTTTATAAAAGACGTAGCTTCTGCACAAACGATTGAGACTGGAAAAAGAAAAAGTAAAAAAGAGAAAAAAGGCTGGAGAGAAAAAGAGTGAGTGAAAGAGAGTGAGAGAGGCGCTCAACCGTGGAATAAAGTCATTTTGGGATAAATAGGATTGGAATTGGACAAGGGAGTGTAAGTTTAGCATTGTGTTGCAGCCTTAACAAAACTGATTGCGAGAGCTCTTTTCCTACTACGTTTAGTGCTGTGCTTCAGTTACTAAAAAACTACCTTCTATTGCACATTTTTCTTGGAGTTGATTGCGAGTATGTAGAATTTGATATGTTGGTATAAATAAAAGGAGTATGGCAATATACTGAAAAAAGCGTAGTAGTTAAGCTGTTTCAGAGAAAATGCGCTCAAATAAATCGTTGGTTAGCTGGATGGATGGTTGAATGAAGTAACTGCAAAATGAAATAAATGCAGTGAATAGAAAAGTAACCGAATGTCTTGGAAAGGAACTTCAATACTCTTTCATTCAGAATTCTTAAATCAGTTTTTCTTGTATTATTAATAATTCTTTTGTAATAAATTGTAACCTTTGGCATGAATTTTAACTATCTCTAATTCCTAAGTCAGTAGAACATGCAAATGTATTAAGTAAATAAAAAGATTTTTCTTCACCCTTCTATACTAACTTTCATTTTTCAAAACAATTACACAGTAAAAATTACAGTTTGAAAGGCTCATAAAAAGTGCAAGGAAAGGAGTTGTACACAAATTGTAAGAAATAGGTGGTGATTGAAGCAGTAAAACGGTGTGACAGGAAAAGAGCTGAAAGATAAGTTGAAAAGTTTACGAACCCATTAAAACAGAGCGAGAAAGACAATCTGGAATAAAATATCAAAATAATGATCCCAACTTGAAGCATCAGCATAGTATTTTTTTTGCAGAAGTAGACTAGTTTATCCACACATTTTCTTAACAGGGTTTCATCTCCTCTCTTTATCTTTTGAAAGTGATGCGATTTATTTTCTCATTTTTCTTGAAGAAGTGGGAGGCTTCTAGCACATCAGCGGAAAACTAGATGTAGATTATTGCATTTATTATGACATGGCATTTTTTATAAAAAGTAATAATAATATAAGAAGGTACACGGGACTACTTATGCATAAGAAAAGCTAATAAAAGGAGGAGTTGAAGAGTTGTAACTTTTTGTGGAATACTTACTATAAGTAAGCATGTAAATTGCATAGGATGAAATAAATGGAATCCATGTACAAATATATAAAGACTAAAAACTACCGCAATTAATGAAAGGAGAAAAGTTTATATTTTTGAAGCAAGTAACTCAAGTGCAAATATCGTTTTAGAAAAAGAGGAGGCAACATTGGTGGAAAGTGGAAAAATAACTAATTTCACGAAATGAGTCATGAAACGAAGACAGATGAGGCTGGGAAGGAGTGTAAGTAGTAAAGGATGGAAGTTATTACGAAAATAATGAATTGTAAAAGAGATGGGCATTATGGAAACTAACACTGTATAAGCTTCTGAAAAGATGCAGTAATTGGGACAGAAGAGGAAAAGTTGAAACAAGGATTGTCACTTTCATAACCAGCGAAGCATTATCTCAACAATTTTTTCCCTAGATTTTTTTTATTTTTCTTCATCTCAAGTTCCACAGATTTAAACTAATAGTGTCGCTGTATTTGAATGTTGCCCTTTTATTAAATTGTCTTTATAATGCATATACTCAAATGAACCCAAAACAAAATTATTTTCTCTTAAAAATAGGGAATAGATCTAGAAAGAAAATTAGCGTTGATAGATGTTTACTATAAGAATGAGTTTTTCAAAAAATGTAGTTAAGTAAAGACAGGAAAGAGAATGAGTTCTAAAAAACAGATTGGGCAATAATGGGAAGAAGAATGGGAAAAAGTTGGGGTATTTTTTGGTTGCTTGCCTAACTTTCCGCTAAAATTAGACATGCACAATTCACAAAGTTAATTTTCTGTAGTCTCCGTGCAAGACAAGACCCCTTATTACACGCTTGAAATAACAATTTTTCTCTTTCTCATCTTGCGAACTTGATGTTATATAACCTCAATATTTATTAGATGGGTTATTCACGCCTCCCAATCCAATTTATATTTCATGTAATTAATATTTGTAACATTTGCAAAAAAGTACATAATGCTCATTAACGAGCTCTTCCTTTTGTCATTTACTTTTAAATTTAAAACTGGTTTCGGGGGTTTCATTTTACCTAAGGTTTCGACATAATTGGATAATCTTTTTTATTTTTCATCGAGAAATATTTATTTTAAAGGTATATATTTAGTAGAATAACGTATATTGTATGATTTTTATAAGTTTATTAAGTTAAAGTCGTTGAAACATTCGTAAAGCATACTACTACTAGCTTAAATTATAAAACATTTTCGTAAGTATTTGAAATGCAAACATTACTACATTTATAAGTTTTACAAGAAAGTGCATAATACCGAATGGAAAACTGCAAGCCTTTAATCAATAAACATAATTTTCCAATGTATGCAAAATTTTATTTATTTCATTATTTTGATATTGAAAAATATTTGTACTTGTATGCCAAATTTCAGTGCAATCTGTTCAAGCATCCACAGGCAGACAGACGGACAGACCGACACCATAAACTTATATTAGCTCTCACTGCGTTTAAGCTAGGAATAAACACCTAAAAAGATGAATATAATAAAATACATTAAATATCTTCCATTTAAAAATGCACGGGTTTCTATATTATACAAACTGCAAAGTTAACTAGTTAGCCTGGACTAATTAGACCAATTAAAACACCAAATGACTAAACCTGACAGCCCGACTGTGACAACAAACGGCTTGAGCGGTTGTCATCCGATAATCTAACGCGTTACGAGTAAACTACAAAAACCATTATTTGTCGTTTCTTTTATAATTAATACTCATTATGGAATGACTGGATCGACTAATTAATGGTAATTGTACCATGATGGAATAGAAAAATGCTAAAGAATGTGTGCTAGTTTGAAAAAGAGGAGGAAATAAGAAGAGTTTGCTTTATGCTTTTTCTATATATCGCATTACGCATGTTAAAAACAGTATTTGTATGCGTAATCGTTCTTTTTTAAAAATGACGATGTCGTCTTCCCCTTTTCCATTCACTGGGAATGGTTACTTTAAACTTTGTATAATCAGTAATAAGAAAATATATGGATATAATGCTTCTTAAACATCTTCATTATAATGCACAAGGGTAAAAAGTTAGCAGCAACGAAAAGATTCGTTTATATCCTTTACTTGAATTTTTAAATTAGTTCTCTTCTTTTTCATCCAATTTTCCTCTGTGAAATTGAACCATCTCTCTGACATACATGCATGATTGTATAACACTTACTCGGCGTTATTCTCATTACAGCTTTTTTAAAAAAGAAGGAACCTATAACATAAAAATAATGTGTCTTGTAACACGGACGAATTACAGTTGATTGACTAGCTGACTTGTTGGAGGTGGAGTTTTCACTAGATTGGATCCCATTTCTTAAGTTGCTTTTCTAGATTTTCAGCGTTCCACAACAAATTAGACTGACAAATTACTCAGTTTCCCGAGACAAATGATTACGGTGCTTTGCCAACGACTCGCAGCTTCAATAATTAGTGACAGAGGAATCATTTTAGTGGAAGATAAAACATAAGCATATAACCTTATATTGAAAGCAAGAATGAACAAATTATGGCATGGATTTGTATGAAACACTTAAAAAAGTATTTGAATTTTCCGGTTAAACTTTCACGGTTAAAATTCTTATAAACCCTATGTTAGATTTCTCAACTTGAAGACGGCAATAACGTTTGCCTCTAGAATGTGTAATGTAATGTAAATATAAAATGTATCCAAAAACATATTCGAACCTCATTGCCGTGTGAGCGATTTCAATTTTGTTGCACGCAGTTAAATAATCTGCTGAACTTGGTTTCTTCGTTTTCTCACAGCATCTCTCAATAATACGGTAAACCAGAGAGTAAAGCATTTTTTCTTTCTCTTGCTTTTGAAACTAAAATAATCTCTTCTATTCCTCAACTATTCCCCTTCTTTTCCCTTTCTTTCGTTCCGTTCCTCTCTCAAAGTGTCTTTCAATTGACATTTTAGCGCATTCCGAACTAATTATTTCCTGTTCTCTCATCTAAATATCTCATTACCACTGACATACATATGTAAGTATTTATGTTTGTGCACTCTGACTCTCTTAATATAATAACACTAACGGGCTAACTGAGTGACTGATTGACAACAACGCGAGGAGTGGAGTTTAAAAAACTACAGCGCATTTTTATAATAATTGCTAAGGTTAATTGAGATTTTTTCTCTCGTCTTGTCTTTTTCAATGGCAAATATAAAAGAAAGATAAAAGATGAGCTATTTCCTTTTTTCTTCTTTTTTAAAACTCATTAATATAAACATTGCAAAGCATAAATGAAATACTTTTCTAAATCTGGCAACCCCAATGCCCCACGAAGGCATCTCAACCCGACCCGAAGCCAACCTATCCTAATCAAAGCTAAGCCAATATTAATGATGATGATTTGTGGTTAATGAAGATGTTTGCATCCATTCTTTTTTTAATTACAATTATAAAATACTGGAAGAATGAAGAAAGTTTCAACAGTCTTTATCATCATGAGCTAAAAGACCACATACTGCAACTTAAATCCTGTCTTTCTTTCATTTATCTTCTATTTTCCCAATGAAGTAGTAAATTATTTGTTATTTGATGTCGTCCTGGAAAATAGGATTGTTTGTCGAAGGTAATAAAAGTCTTGGAAAACATCTTAACTTGTGAGAGCCCATAAAGTCAGTTACTATACACATTGACATGCAATAAGTAAAGGGAAATATAATTGCTGGAGCTATTTGTAATGAGTATGAAAAAGTAGGTAATTTTCTTTTTGAACATGGACTGGTTCTCTCCTACATATTCGAAATTCTCATTAAAAGTACAAAAACAAGTTTAAATGTTTATTTTTCTATGGAATTCATATTTCCTTTGCCAAACTTTCAGTTTAATTTTCCGTTCTTATTGCCTCCTCAAATGTATCTTTAATTTTCAGAGTTGACAGATAAATATTCTTTATTTTCTATCCCACTTACCGAGAGAAAGCAAAATATAAGTTTTTCGATTATCAAATAGAAATGACAAGTCATTTTAGCAGTAATGGCAAAAGAACTTGTATTAAAGAGAAATAGTTTTTGATGTACAAGACACGCGCTTTTCTGCTCAATTGAATATTTATTTATAAATTATAAGCTTGACTTTATTTACTAAAGCCAAGTTTTCATGGGTTGTAAACACCCATGTAATTACTTTTTTCACCAGCCAACAACACCATCACAATATTCCACTGTATAAAAAATACATCTCTGCAATGAACAATATTTCTTTCCCTCTTTTTGGCCTACACAACCTTTTCGTGATCGTTTTTTGTTTTGCTTTCCTCAACAGATGGATGGAATGGAACAAGTATCCAGATTGTTTTTTTGCTTTAACTCATTTCTTACAATCGCAATCAGTAAAGAATCTAGCAGAAATAATTTCAATTAAGAACAAAAGATCATTTGCAAGATAAAGCCAGTTCAATTTTTATTTAGAAATCATTCGAAGCATGGAATGTCGATTTAAATATTTTAAATACAGAAGCAATTTGCGGTAATCAAATGAAAATGACACAGATATTAGTTATTTGGCGATGTGTTTAAGTTAAACGGAAGTTGTACTTCTTATCTAAGCTGTAGAAACGTTTAAATTGCTAGCATAAATTTTACGATGATGGTTGGAGCAGCAATTGAGAAAAAATGTTCTAGATTAGATTAGAAAATGAAGTGTACAAAAAATAAAAGTAATTTATGTACATTGTTAAACCAGCACATGTGATGCTCCCGGAAGTATTTTCATAACATGTTATTCACTTAAGATATTATTGCATAAAATCAAAAGAATTCTTTGGGGCAAATTGAGAGTCACATTTGCTTCTATTTTATAATTAGATTATCGGTTTACAGCTTGATGACTTACCAGTATATGGTATAGTTTTAGTTGGGATTTCCATAGCCATCAAAAACGCAAACATAATCCATTAAAGAGCTTAACAGGTATAATTATTTCAAAAGATATAATTGCAAAGTTTTGAAAATGTGCTAATGCATGATTTCTACTGTTTGTTTCTTTTATTTCAAGCAAACGACATCTACCTTGTTAGCGCAAAACTTTATTTTGATGTTCTGATGCTTAACTGGATTCTTTTTCTGGATTCATAGTTGAGTTGACGCTGTATTTGAACAATATTTTAATGATTTCTTTCCCGCATTCAATGTGTTTATCCATTAAACCAACTGATTTTTAAAATAAATCTATTCAAAATCGAAATAGTTTTTAAAATTTAGTAGCGCTTTATTATTAATGTTGCGGTAACTTACAATTCCAAAACCAAGCACAAAGCAGCAAGCAAAGTTATGGAAGGTACAGGAATAATTCATTTTAACTTTGCTTGCCAACCCAAAAGTCAATGATAATGATAGAGTTAATAATACGCTCAAATCTTTTAGTAACATTATTTTATGGACTTTAAATCATTTTTGTGTACTAATTCAACATTAATAGTGTGCAATAGCTTATAACAGGAATTAAATACATCTCCATAATAGCCAAAATATTATCATCGGGCTAACATTTCAATTCACTTACTTTCTTTATAGTAAAATCATAATTGATAAAAATAATAATAATAATTGAATAATGCTTAAATGGTATATAAAATATATTTACAGTCAAATTGATCTGTGATGCGTGTTGCATTCAGCAATGTCAATCACCTCAACTAAAGAATCTTAATTGAAGACGAGAGACACTTCTATGTGACAAATCCATGTTATATTCACTAAACTTAACAAAATCATGTATTAAATTAATAGTAATTCATAAAATTCATTGTTATATACAACATGAATACAAGGTTAAAGCCTATTAGGTTATTATTGTAATTACTCTGGATATGTTAATAATCCAATGTAACCAATTGTATTCTATATTAAAATACATAACAATAAATGCGGACACAACACTACAAAGCCATTGTGACGTCTGTCTACATTCTTAAAATTCCTGATTTATACAAAACTATTAAACTACGAAAAATTCAACATGAGTTGTTTTTAGCTAATCTAGTAATTAGTAATTAAATATAATTATTATATAAAATATCGTTTCACACGAAGAAAACGGTCCGAAATGCGTCAAACTTTAACCTACTGTTTATACGGTACGAACGTTACGGTTACATGTCAACATCAATTCGCGAGTTCATCAAAATATGCAAAATTGACACTATATGTTTTATAATAGCACAAAGTTATTAATAAAAAAGGTTCAAGATATGAAATGGATCCCATACAACAAGTCTTCACTTTTTTGTGCACAAATCCGGAGACAATACAAGTTTAGAAAAGATCAAGTCCAACAATTTAATTTCGTCTATACATTGCATATTATAATCACCTATGAAAAAACATATGCACTGGTAAAAACACGTTTTACTTTCCCTTTATATATCAAAATTCCTTTTATCAATATTTTTTACAATATATCACAATAATAGTAAAAACCTATCTATAAATCCATTAAAAATGCCGGATTTTCGTTGAAAATTTTATATTCTGAATTTCGATTCAAAACGCAAAAGAACAATGTTACAAATCATTTTTGGAGAAACTGCATTGCGTAATAGTTGACTACTGAAATGTTCTGCATTACCTTGTTAGCTGTACGGAAAGTATTATATAATATTATCCCAAACTATTCTACTTCACTATACAAATTTTAACAATGTACAAATTACAGAAAAATTAGCCTATCATTGGTAAAGTCTCCGTGCTTACCGAGTCAAAATACAAATATTTCCGAAATATGCGAACGTCTGGGAGTAAAATTGTATATGAAATATAATTAAGCTACGTTAATATATGTTGTTATTAGAAGAACGTAAAGAAAAGCAAAAGTTTCATAAATTAGCTAGATTTGGTTCTTTCAATAACAACATCAAATTTTTGCGATATTCGACAGCGAAACTTGTCACACACAAGACCGACTGACCGTTTTCTTCATTTCTCAGACTTTAGTCAATTGGAAAGTGGACCATCACGGGCTTTTTACTGATCCATAATCTAAAAATTAATTGATTGTAAAATAAAGTGATTTCAGTCAAAACTCAGTTTCAATTATAACGAGCAAATTAAATATGATTGCAGTTTGTTAAAGGTTTATAAAGTATTTACCCAATGCCAGCTCCAATAAGTAATGACAAAATGTTTGACAAAAAGAAGGTAACCATTATGTCGCGAGAAAAGAGCCCTCGGCCGCCACATTTAGAATGTCTTAAGCTAAATTTGCTGGGTTTATTTGCCAAAGGTTTTGGCCTGCAAACAAATATAATTTAAAATTAGACTAATTGTATGGTTTTCATTTTCAGAGAGTGTTTATTATTTTCATTACCAGAAAGCATACCTGGTGGGATAAGGATGCCAGTACATATTTATCCATTCCTTTACAGTGTCCGACTCCTGATACGTTAAAAAATAAATACATTCATCCAAATTAAAAATCGAGTATTTAATTTAAAAAACAAAAATATAACTAGAGTTAAGAGTGCGACCTTATTAATGTAGATATCCTTCAATTCTTCGTCACCGGCGGCTGGCTCACTGTTTGGACTGTTTGGCGGTGATTTAGGCCTAACGAAGTTAATTAAAAAGTTTTGGTAATTGACTCAAACATTTCTGCGTTAATTATAATTATGCATGGGTTAGCGATTAAGATGCGTTAAATTTTTCATACGTTGCGCAACGGCTATCTCTTCTTGAAGATGCGACAGAAACTCTGGACGAAGAATAGTTGCTTTCACGTTGGGCCTCCTTTAAAAGACGTAAGTATTCCTCTCCAATGTGTGAAGATAGCTGACCAGATCCATTCAGCAATCCCACCGTTGGAACTGCGACGGGGGTAACTCTTCCCGGACTGAGACTTACATCCACCCATGATTCTAAAAGTTTAAATTATGAAAATCATAATGATATAATTTTAACAGTAAATGCTTTGCATGCTTAAAAGAATATGGTTGTCATTTAAAGGAAGTATATAAATATGCACTTTGATTTAATTCTGAACTATTGACATTATATATTTACTCAAAAAACAAATACAAAGGTACATCAGAAAGTTGCATTCCAGTCAACTGGAGCTTAACCAACAAAATGTAGCTTAGTTTAGAATTGTTTCCAGAAACGTATTAAATGACTGTTGCACCAGTTTATGCAAGTACATTATGCAACATGCACCAAGTACCTGAAAAGGTCGTTCAGGTCGAATTGCTTCAGTTTTTATTTGAGTAAGGATAAACTAACTAAATTTATTTTCCAATTAGCACGCTGAGAATTATTTTACATGCACACTGGCAGTATATCAAACAAGTTACAATGGCAGTTGTAAAATGAACTGATTCCGATTTAAATAGGTATTCATTTAGGCATCGTGTAAATTCACACGACCCGGAATGGTCATACAACTTGTATGTAAACAACAAAAAGTTGAGTCTAGTTTACAAACATTTAGTCTACACGTGGTCTCTACATGAAACTGATATGACATGAAAAGTGGTTTTACTCCCATGGCAGGATGCATTAATTCTGTTATAGCTCTCTTTGGTGACTATGGCGATTTAACTTGAAACATAAGAGATGCAATTCAACCCGCCTTGATTACTGCAAAAAATACACAAAATAGTATCGTATCTCTCCAACTGCTCATGTCAATTCCAAGAGGAATATATAATTAGTAACAGGTTGCTGCTGTCATCATCTGCGTATTCACGAAATATTTTGCCATAAAGCTTTTACCAAATCTCTGTGTCATTTGCATCCTATCCAACAAAACGACCAATGATCCTCAACGCCCAGAAGCTAAAAAACGAATGAGTTCTTTCAACCGTTTTACTTACTAAGGTCATCCGGCATAATATGCTACTTACTATAGAGATTACTACATTAACTTCAGTAGATAGAGGTAAAAGCATGCAGTGAATCTCATATTTCGCGAATGTCAAGCACAATGACAAGAAAGAGGCGAGAAAGGAAGAGGTAATAAACGCCATAAACAATCACTCCTTCAACTCTGCTACTATTCAAATGCTAAATAGTTTCATTTACTTTGGAAAACATGAAAGATTATAATGAACTGTGACCTAAGCGGCTTATGAATGAACTCTTCTCTCTACATTTTTACGAAGTAGTGATTTTTCAAATATACGCTGAGAATTCCGCTTTTAATAATTCAGGTACAATAACATTTATTACGTCTTTTCTTAAAAGTGTTTTTAATCTAGCAATAAATTATGTATCTTTTTAGCATAGCTAACTTTCTGCAAATAAAGGTGTTAAAGATGATTGAGATTTGATTCGTGTTTTTGAAACTTGCCAAAAATACACTTCCACTAATTCAATTCATGCCAAAAACTGTTCAAAGGATTACGTGACCACACACACATGTTTGTGTGTTTTGTTGTAATTGTAACGCAAATAAAAGTTTACTACGCAGATCTTTATTTTGCAAGTAAATTGACAGATCACTTGCATATTGCATGGCAGCAGCTCCTGTTCTTCTAACCTCCTTCCATGCAGTTTGTCAATTCATACAAGATTCCAATAGGAAGGAGCATTAGTTGCTTTCGTAGAAAGTGATAAAAAGGGATTTGCCAAGACAGAGAAGATTTTTGAGCAAACATGTGTAAAACAGTTGATCCGTCCTGGGACAGAACGAATTTACTGATATTCATCACGTTGCGTAAATAAGCCAATTCATTTTCCTAATTCATTCAAATTAATTCATCAACTATTATATTATAGTTAATTTGCCTTCTCAGACAAGTTGAGCCTTGCCCTAACCCTAAGTAGAAAACAGAATGAATGAAAATATTTCCGTTACTTCAACTGAAATTAAATACGCAGTTTACAAAAGTTTGTCAGTATTGTACTTCCAAGGTAAATGATGCAAGCAATCTGGTTTGGAAGAAAATCAGACGTAGCTTTCTAGTCAATGAAACTTGTTAGAAATGTACTTTGTTGTCTTTTAAATTTTCCATCTATACAGAGTAAACAATTTCCATCTATACAAGTTTTTTCGTAGCATGACAGATAATATGGACTGTTGAAAATGTAGGCGTTTCCTCTCCAACAAGATTTTATCAAATTTCAATCTCTCTTCAAATCAGCACCCAAATAAAAATAACTGTAAACACATAATCATCTGATAATCAACTTAAATTAAAACTCCCATTTGACTAGCATAATAAGCTATAAGTATGTAAATAAATAACCATTCGCAGGTAAATAAACTTTGGAATTAATTGCCAAATCGTCAAGTGGTTGACTGGTATGAACATGAGCTATTGGTGTTGACGTTACTTATCAATTTAAATCCCATCCGCCAAATTTTAATTTTATAACGCTACAAAAAAATGAAACATAAACCAAATACCAAATTGCTAGAAACAATAATGCTACGTTTTTAAAACTGTTTTATGTACGTGAAAAAAATAAACAGGTTTGTTCCAAATTGAGAGCATTGTGTTTGGAAATTGAAACAACTCCTCTAGTTTATACTTGCATATGATATTCTATCAGATTTAAAACAAGTTAGGTGATAGGAATGCCAGTGCACTCTACTTCCTCTCAACCATTTTTATTATTGTAACAGCATTAACGCCATTATGCACGACCTTGCATGCCATTTCAAATACTAGAGCAACAAAATTAAATTTTAATCAATGTATTTTTCGGAAGTAGGCATATACAACAAGGAAGATGGATTCGTTGGACTGCAAATATTTTACCTACTAACAACATTGTTTTCGAGGCTATTTCATTTGAGTAGATTGCCTAACACACGTGCATACAAAAAGTTTTTGTTGTTTTGTTGTTGCTATTATTATGTTTGAGCACTGACATGCACAATTCGTTCCAGCGCACCACCAAAGCCAAACAAAGAAAAGCTAGCAAAAAATTATGCAACATAATTTAACAACAGAAAAAAATGTTTATTTATTGCCTTTTGAAAAAAATATTGATGTTGTGGTGGTGATGGTTAGAGTTTTAGCACCTTTCTTTTATGTGAATATAAAACACGTACCTGTCATTTCTTTCAGTACTTCTTCATATTTTTAATCAAACTTATAACGAACCAGGAATTCCGATGACGAGAAAAGAATAAGATGCAATTACTACAATTACCGTATCTACATTAACAATACTTGCTTAGAGTAAAATATTTTTGCAGTTGTATTACAGCTTTTCGTTAAAAGATGAATCACCAATGTTGTTATTATCTTAGAATACCAATCCTTTTTTCTGTTTTGTGTAGGTACTTGTTATATGAATATTGATCATTTTATGCTTTAATCTTTTTGCTGGTGTTACGTTGTTTGTTAGAGCCTCTTTCTTGGAGTCACTGCACTATTCATTCTTCTTTTCTTGTTTCCCTGCTGGCACTAACATTGTCATTTCAAATTGGATTTGGTTAGTACACTCCTCCGTGTTTATATGAGCAAAAATGACATGTCCCAAGCGTTACCTTTTTTAAGAAAACGAGTATACTAGTCAAATATCAACGACGTCTTATAGAGTAAAAGCCATAAAAGATTACCCAAAAATCCGATCATTCATACATTTCCAATTGCAGAGTATAAAATTTTTGCAAAGTCAAAAAGATTAGTTGACTCAAAGGTTTTTTACTTGTGTATACTACCTGCATATTGGCAAGCCACCAGCTAAATGAAATGACTGCAAAATTTGTAATCTCTGCTTAACAACAGCGTTTGTTTTTAGTTGTTGATTCTCAAAAAGAATTTTCTTAGGAGTGCGTGTAAAACGCAATTTAACAGAGAGATGAAATACTAGCTCGTAAAAAGTCAATCTTGAAGAACAACAACCTACACAGGCAATTTTTTCTATGGAATATTATGCATTCAGAGAAGCGTGCAAGGTGCATGATATCATGCAAAAACCTTATTTTATTACACAAGTTTTAAAGTTGTTTCTTTCACATTATAATAATCCTTAGTACAAAACAAAGTGAGCTGAGTGACGAGGATAACCATGAATACGATGTTGTTGTTGCCGACGGTGGCATGACTTTCTTTGCAGATTTTTATTATCTTGGTGGTAGCTTTAACTTTGGTCAGTGTTACAAATGGGAAAAAGCATACAACAAAATAAAAACGCGTCAAAGCAAACGTTGTTTTTCTCATATGTGCCGCTGTCAAATTCCAAGTGCAAGGTAAGCTTTTGCTAAGGCGTAATTAAGAGTCATGCCATATTAATTACGTCGACTGAGAGTGTATAAGCCTCACGATGGATTGTTTTGCATTACTTAGTAGTTAAGCAGGTAGGTTGGGATGTGTGAATAACTTGTCGAAAATCAAATCATGTGTTGAGTCATATGTGCTAAAGAGTGGGTAACAACGGAAGAATAAATGTTGACTGATGGTAAGTTAGTGTGAACCATGTCAAAAAATAATCAGGAGAGGAAAAGTAAACATAAAACCTTTTCAATACAGACGGTGGGCCAATAATAACACATCAAATTCAATATAAAAATAGTTATGATAAATTTGATATGCCAGATGAAAATAATGAGCAGCATACGGGAAATATAGCGTACGGCGATAGTACTAAAAATCCTTACGTAAACAATTAAAAACCGTCCTGAATTTCTGTAAGGGAAGTTAAACCCTATTAGGTATAAGCTACGTTCTCTTTTATGGTATATTTTGGGTGCAGATCATGTGAAAACGGATACTGAGCAAAATGTAATAAGTGGGCTATTTCTGGATAAGGAAATCCAAAAGAAGAGGGAGAGATGATCACACAGTCAACTCATCAAAGGTTAATAAAATTCTTGAAAACTCATTAAGGTTGACCTGAATCGTAAACCTATATGAGCTATTCACTGCCTGCATAAACTGTCATACACACTTGTCAAATGATGAGCTTTTAAATTTTGTCACTATTCTGTTTACATTTTGCTTTCCTTTTAACCAATACCATCTTTTAACATAAAGAAGTCACAAAGCATCTTTAGACAATACTGTTCTATATACTTTGGAAACAAAATAAGGAAAATACCGTTATTTGGGCTACAACTTACATGATTGCAAATTGAATACTTTTTATTATATAGTCATACCCAACGTTAAATAAACGTGTTGATATGCTCCAAAAGAGAATCGCGTTGCAATAAAATGTTTTCTTGATCAACGCCTTAATTTCTGATAAAAATTCATAGGTATTAAAATTGATAAAAAATTAAACAAGTCAACGGGAGTGCTTTGGTGAACGTAAATGAGAGACAATCCTTATAAAAGTTAAGATGGAATGCAAATCTTGTAAGGAATCCACTGTAAATTAATAATAAAATGCAAATGCATAAGCTTAATGAAAAGAATTTTTATACAAGGATCGTAAAAATCAACTTAATGAAACATGCGCCAAGCATTGTCATCAAAATTCATGTAGGTTTAGCAAACTGCAAGGCTAGTTATTTTTTCGCTCATAATGACAATTCGCCTACAAGCAAATCGACAGGTTGGGTATTGGATGAAAATTATGATCCAAACACAATATTTTGCAGCTTCAGTTAAGTTATAGTATTTATAGAATAGCCAATGCTAATGTTGTCCATTGTTCCTTTCATTTTCATTGAAGAATATGCCAATGGAACAACTGACATCTGGCAAACTGATCAAGTTTGCTTTTTTAAAATGTATTTCTGCAGTAATGTCAGAAAGGATGACCTAGTGGCGAAAGTATTCATCCCATTCTTTTAACAATGCGCTGCTGATGCAACAACTGGTCTTGGTAACGCTATCCTTTTAAATTTTGCGAGTAGTAAGTTTCATTGACATTATTCACATGCCTTCGCAAATGAGATGTCGAATTAAGGAATTTGAAACTTCTTTATAACGCTTCTTGTGAATTAATAGTAAATGAACCTATAGTACATTATAGGAAAAAAGGGGACCAGAAAAGGGAAAAGCATATAATAAAATGCATTTTGCTTTCCAATGGAGAAAAGGTGTCCATATGAGTACGACATGACAAGCTTATATCAATGTTTGCATTAAGTATATACCTACGTACGTACAAACTATTCTGTCTGTCCAAACACAAAACACAATATGCCTCCTTTGTTCCTAGTTAAAACTGACTCATTAAATATATCAATGACAAAAGCACGCACGTTATTGTTTTTGACAAGTACGAAACTATCACAAACTAGTGAGAGGCTATCATAAAACGAAAACTATCTTTGTTAGCGCATTTAAATTCATTTTCTCTCTTTGTGCAGCTTGACATTTGAACACACACTAATAACGACCAAGAATAACGAAAATTTTTGTTTTGAAAACAAAAATTAACCAAATTAGAACATGACAGTTTATCGAACTGAAACAAATTAAACTAATCTATAAAATTGCAATGACAGACCAAAATGATATGCGACTACTTTCCCAATTTTAACTGACAAGCTAAAATTTAATGACAACTCATTCTCGATATCGTAAATGGTTTAATTTTACTTGCAATCGAAACTGCGCAGTAAAATGGTATCTTAAGGCATACACACGATTCACTAAACATATTTTGGCATTGGCAGCTGGATAAAAAAAGTGGTTTATAAAATCTTACCTGAAAGGCTTTCGTCTCCAACGGATTTTGGAGTTGATGTCATTTTGTCACAGTATTAAAAAATTAAACTTTTCAAAAAATAAAAATCCTTTTGTTTGGAAGAAGAGTTCTTTGAATTATACAAAATTACACAGAGTTCTCAATGACGTTGTTGCAGTTAACAACACAGATGCTTTATAGAAAATGTTTCTCCAGAGGAGAATGAAAATCAAGGAAATTCGTATCAGGAGAAAAAAGAGCAATGTTTTCTTCCCTGTATATGCGAGTCCTTTGGCGTTCTATCAGGTTATGTTTGGATTTTGAGGGAGAACTCTGACTGATGAGGGTGAACTTCGCATCGACAAAAACAAACCATCATATCAGCAGCAACAGTGCAGTAAAAAAGTATGATATAGCAACAACGAAAATAACGCAGCAGCGCAGCAGCAGCGTCGTAGTAAATACAGGAGTGCAGAAAATAGAAATGTGAAGGAAGACTATTGCAGGATTCGAGCTCAGAATGAGGCAGCAGCTAGCTCTACATGAAAAAAGGAAAATATGTTTTCAAATCTGACAAGTATACTACTCTTTGTAACAACGTTTATGATATATCCAGCAAAACAGAAAGGAAGGGATGATGCAAAGCGTAAAACGCATTTTACGTTCATATAAAAGCTTTAGCAAAGGTTAAAAGTAGGAATGTCATGGCATAAATGGAAAATGTTATGTGTTTATATTGTACCTTCACATTCATAGTACAGTCTACACTACACTATTGAACGTTGGAGCTGAAAGAAGTAAAAATGGTATACCACACACATCTTTTCCATATCTGACGTCATCATCATCATATTATTATTTAGCTTCTGCTTTCGGACCAGAAACATAAGTAGAGATTTTAACAGGCTTTGAAGAAGTGAAAGGGATTTATAACTCTGTAACAATGAAACTGACGCATCAGCGCTCCATACCAGCGAACAGCGTAGTTATTACAATAAAAAAAGATGAACACCAAAGATGATGTTGATATGGTTTGACAAAAATGATTTTTATCAGGGTTTGGAGGAGATGAGATGATAACAAACCAAAATATCAAAAACAGCCAATGTTTATCTTCAAAATCCGGAGAATTGAGTACAAAACTTAATTTGGATCTGTCATTGTGGCTTGGAAAAGGTTTTTGTCAAATGTGTTCCAAACTAGTTTTTGAAAGAATGATTTTATAAAAAACATAAAACTACTATTTTTTCGATGATAATAATAACAATATGTTTTGATTTTATTTATACATTGTATTTAATTCAGTTTAAATATAAGTTGATTTTACTATTAACACTATTGAACATAAACACCAGTTTCATTTTCCAGTATTAATTTTAAAATTTAAATTATATAACAGTAACAGCGTTTGAAGTACAACAAAGGCCGCGTACATATCTATATGTACACATTATTTTATGAACATGACTTGATTATCTGAGGTCAATAAAAACTTTAAATAAGTTCATAAACTGATGTATCCAACAAATTATAACAGAAATTATAATAATTATAAGCACTTTATACCAATAGTTTGAAACAAATATATATTTTGTAGCTGGTTTCAAAATAAATTCAGTCTACTTAAAAAGAGATTATTAATCAAGATAATACTCTGAATTCCAAAATGTGATGCTTTTGCTGATTGTGAATGTGAAATTAGTACTGCGAGTTGACTCTTCATGTAATAATTACCCCTGCCCATAAAGTACAAAG
>JAANSO010000358.1:0-39197 GCA_036507315.1 Lepidocyrtus fimetarius
GATAGAAGCAGGAGAAACTAGCAAGGTGCAGACGGTCGTTTATAATGGAGTAAATGGTAGTAAGGGGTAAAGAGCAACAACAACAACCAATAGCAGACCAGCTTTTGCCAGTTCAAAAAAAAAGCGGATGCAGATTGCTAGTTTCTCTCGATTCTATCCACTGTACATTGCCTTTACAAAAATCTTTTTATTCTCGTGTTTAATTTTTAATTTTAGGGCTAATCTCAATTAATTAAGTATCAGTTATTTTGTTATTACTGTTGGTCCCATGGAGTTTGGCTAGCAATCTGTAGACGCATTTTCAATGTTTACATTGTAAACATACACAACACATCGTACGATACAACAAAAATGCATTGTGCACTGTAGCCTTGTAAACAGTGTCATGTACTCAGTGGCGTTACTGGAAGGAGGGGCAAAGTGTGCTGTTGTACCAAACAGCTATTTGCAATGTATTTCTCAATTGCAATTGTCATTTATTACTTATCTATCTATCTATATATATAAACGTCTTATTCTGTGTGTGTGTCATTCTGTCATTCCATCACCGAAATAAAAGGTAACTCTGAGTTTTCCTTTATTACCTCCTAAGGCTAAGAGGTTGCTGGAGAATCGTTTGTCACCACATTGGCTGTCCCCGCACCCCATATGCGGTTGCACTTTGGTTTTCAAAATTTTGTGACAACGAAAAAATAAAATTAATTTGCAACCATGTATTGTTGCCATGGTGTTCAATGTTAAGTCGTGGCTAAATATGAAACCGTTCTTCATTTGTTAGGCATAAATTAGGCGACTTTTCTAATTATGATAGGTTGTTCAAAACGCATCATAAAAAGATTAACCTAGCCAAAAAAATTGGTCTTGATATTTTACTTCGCATTTTCCTTCCTAGAATCCCGATGCGTCAGAATCGGGTCTGAAGAGGTAGTAATATATATCACGTGATCAACAGCCATCCTATTATCCCTTTACAAATTCTAATATTAAAAATCTCACACCGTGCGTGTAGTTACACGCAACAATGCATTTAAAAAGAAAGCATTTTTTGGCTGACTGGTACGTGTTATTTGTGTGAAAACAATGGAAAGAATACACAAGCATTCTCTAAATAAACCTAAACTATTGTTTGGTTGGCTTTTTCCGAGAAAACATCCAAAATACAAATACATTGCTTGGTTACGTATCGTAGCACGTTTTTCCAAAGTAATAGCAACACTCTGAGTGTTGTATTGATTGTAAATTTAGACGCGTCAAGGCACGCATCTTTCCATTGTATCACAAGTACCCATCTTCAAATCCACAGTAAGCATTCTTTTGTCCGTTAAAGAACAACACGCCATTTTGATATATATTTATCTAATATTTTTACAATGATTATTTAAAAAGTTTGCCAATTTCTATGAGTTGAAATTATTAAAATTGATTAAAATGTAACTTGTTCGCAAAAATAAAGGCAATTGTGACAAAATTTGTTTTTAAAATCAATGTTCTTCAAACTGCCATAAAACTGATGCTGTTGGTAAGTGCAAATAATTACCTTTTTAAAAAGATTATTTTTCTGTGTGGCTGTATTTAAAGTATTTTAAGTGCCTCCGGCTTAAATAGTGTATAAATGAGCTCCGGCTGGACTATTTGTGTGCTTTAATTGATAATTAACTTTTTAAAAAGATAATTTTTCTGTGTGGCTGTATTTAAAGTATTTTAAGTGCCTCCGGCTTAACTATTGTATAAATGAGCTCCGGCTGGACAATTTGTGTGCTTTAATTAATAATTAACTTTGATAAAAGTTTCAACACAATAATATTTATTTTGACAGTATGCATGACAAAACTACAATGATTGTCAAATGTGTAACTGCTGCAAATGTTGCGGTATGCCTAATGATTGGATTTGCCTGGTGTGAAATTCAAAAAGATACATATGCAAAGTAAGTATAAATAAAATCTTATTATTAAAACGGTTTAAAGCTAATTAATTAATTTATTTTAATAACAGATTAAATTTGTATGAACAAAGTTTGAATGACGTGGAATCAGTATGGAGCGAATTACGCAAGTATGCACCTAACAAAACAAGTACCGTTTTTGGAAACAACAAAGTTAGGTAATAATCAATTTTTAAAAAATAATATGATTCATGGTTAGTTATGAAAACCATACATAAAATGTTTGTATTATTTAGGTATTTAGCTGCTGTATTATTAGATGCCGCAGCCACCCTGGTGATATTGTACAAGTCTAGCACAAAACTATCGATTTGTCGGGGTAATATGGTGGTCATTCTGTTTCTGGTTCTGCCTCACTCGGTTTTATCTGATGTTTCATGCAGAATAAAAATCAACAATTGGAGTACGGATCCAGCTTTAAGGAGCACTAGTGCGTTTCAAGATTTTTCACACAAGGACTCGTCATTTTTTGAACAATGTGTTCATACACGACAGACTTATTTCAAAATAGACGGAATTACAATACAAAACTACCACTGTACTCAAATACTTATTTGTAATTTAACCACCTGCTTAGTTATACCCCAACCTGCAATGACGTTTGCGTATATTGAACCTGAAAAATGCGTTCCAATTGATTCCTCAGTATACTCAAACACGTTCTTCCTTGTGTCATTGACAAATTGTACAAAAGAGAAATATAAAGAACAGTTTACAGATAAATTGGGAAAACTAAGCAAATCTTATTTACGGGCTGCAAGTGAACAACACGATTCAGAAGTTATTTATGGATTTTTTGCCGCTTCAACAAAATCGTCTTGCTTGTCACCAGATTCAATTAAAATAGATGGCGTTGGAAAGTTACCTACATCATGCAGCATTTTGGCATTATGTGATTTTAAAGGTTGTGTTAGAATTTCGTACGTGTCCCTGTCTTTATCTTTTTACGTTCCAAACGAAATAATTGAACAAGGCAATTATCTTTCGCGGAAGTGTACATTTGTAAGTTACCCCAGCAGATCCAAACGGTTACCAACTAACCATAAATCAACACCAGATAAATTAATCAACCAAATAGAAGGGTCCTCCTTTGGAATTTTAAATTTTAACCTTCCTGGTATGCGTTATTGTGGACCTGGTAAGTAACTATTGTCATATTTAATCTTTTAGTTTCAATTTTAAACTCTACAGTCATCTTTCGTTTTCAGGAACAGATATAGAAAAAATGGACGATCAAGGGGGTCCAGTCAACGAACTTGACGCATTGTGCAGACAACACGATGTGGATTATATGAACGGGGAAGCAGCAGTAACTGCAGACACCAAACTTATGAATGGGCTATGGAAACTTGGTCATCCTTTACTGCCTTTATTTTACTCGGTTTTCGAAGCAAAAAATTTCTTTGAAAGTATGGTTGGAACAGAATATACTTCTTCCCTCTACTATATTCCTGATAAGTATCAACCTTCTTTGACATACTACATTTCTGACAAGTGTGGATACGACGAGGTTCCTTTCCTAAACCAGAATTATGCCCACAAGGGTCGACAACTTGAAGACAAATGGAAAAAACAGTTGGAAATAATTTGGAATGGTTATTGTCACTCAGAGTCAGTACTCAAGGCTTCTTCCGTTGTAACTGCGGTAACTATTAATGATAAAATTTATTACAACAGCAAAGTTTATTTTATCATTTAATTTAAGTAAATAATTAATTTTTGTATGAATAAAATGTATTATGTTTTAGAACAATGGAGATTCAACGGAACCAACACCTGCCAACCCTCCCACTTCAGCATCTGAAGACTCAGGCCAATGTTCCTCATCACACTTTAATCCCTTTAACCCTCCTCCTGCTTGGACACAGGATGAACCTACCGATGCGTTTATGCTTCCCACAGATGCATATCCAACTTGTAAAGTGTTTGAACCTTGTAGAATCATAATATCGGAATTGTTTCCTTTCATTGAAAGAAAAGGAAGCTTTATTGAGCTATGTAAAAAATGTCCACCGTTAACAAGAAACGTGCGAACTGTACTAGACGGCTTTTATCTATTAGTTGTACAAGCAGGCGATCCATCCTCTCTTGTACTCAGCGCTAATCTTCAAAGGCTACAAATGTCAACTGTCATTGAGCGTGTTGCAAAACAAAAAAGACGAAGAAACAATTATTACTTTGTTGTGGGAGATGGAGTAGATAATATTAATCTAAATTTGGCGAATACGGAGGTTGCAACATATGCTGATGGGAAACCAGTTATTCCTGCAGATACTGGTGAAACATTTGTAGTAATTCTTACTTATAAGCATTACGTTGACAACAAGGACAAACTTTCTACACAAGCAATGCTTCACCTAAACACTGATTCAGATAACAAATACATTCCAAAAGAATTCACGGATGAAATGAGAAATTATGTGGATTTAAACATCCAAGACATAGTTTTGTATGGAAGTCCATGTTCAATGCTTGTCTGTGAGGAATTTATGAATTGGCTTCGTCTTCCACCTACAGTCTCTCAAGTGGAAAATGAGTATGTTCCAAACCTATATCCTGCCCAGCCCCCTGAAAATAACATAGGAATTAGTCAATGTACTAAAACTGAATTACCGATGCAGATAGACGATTGGGAAGAAGCTGTTATTTCACCTGGAGCAAGCAATGTTTGCCAAGACTTTTCTGCCACTGCTCCTTATAGTTTAGCTAGGATTCCTCTGCAAACCACTGCCCAGAAACTTATAGTTAATACTCAATCGTTTTTTAATGAGTATTCCAAAAATCCACGTCCGCTTCTTGATCATCCGACAAAAATTACAGCAGCGGTAACTAACCTTCACTTTGCAACGATAGAAAAAGTTATAAGAAATCACATAACCAGCGCCATCTATACCCCTGGTAAAAAACGTCCCAGAACTGGTTTTGTGATGTGTCAAATTGACAGTTTTTACGCAGACATGATTAAACGCATCATTCAAAATTTCTACAAAGAAAACAAAGCACCAATAACAAAAATGGTATTTGAAGAATTCAAAAAACAAGTTGCAGAAACGGAAGAAGCACGGCGCCGAAGTGGCGAGGAGTTTGTTCCTTTGCAATGCAGTGAAAAGACTTTTAGGAAAATTCTTAGTGAACTAGGGTTTAAATTTGGAAAAATTAATACAAGGGATGCTATTTTGATGCGACAAGACATTGTTATTTGGAGGGGAAACTATCTACGTAAAATCTTTGCTAACTACAAAGGTGCAAATTTGCCAATTGTTTACCTCGATGAAACGTGGATAGATTGTAATGCAAGAACTGGAAAAGGTATTGTTCCAAAGAAATTAAAAAATTATAGAGAAAGGGCTAAATATACGTATCAAAAGAATAAACCATCGAAAGGGCCTAGGATAATTATTCTTCATGCTGGAGGAATGAATGGATTTATACCTAACGCCTTGCGAATATTTCCTGTTGCAAAAAAGGATGCACAAGGAGATTATCATTCGAATGTCAATGCGGCATTTTTCATTGAATGGTTTAAGTTTTTAATTGCAGAACTGAATAAAATTGGCCCACACATGATTGTGTAAGTAACCTGTTTTTTAAAAGAAAATATACAATATAAAGAATATAAAGAGATTAATTAAATAACTTATGCATTAACAGATGTGACAATGCGCCATACCATGGTGCCAGTGAAGTTGTAAAATCTAGTAGCAGAAAACACGATATGTATGTTTGGCTAAAAGACAACTTGTTACCTGAAAGTTTAAAAAACTTTAAAACAGAAAAAGAGTACAGAAGATTTGAGCTATGGAATATGATTAAAGAACAAAAGCGAACAAGAAATTTTTATTTAATTGATAGATTAGCCTCTGAATCGGGCCATCAACTTGTCAGGTACTTAAGCTTGCTTCCTAACTCTAATTTTAATACCAATTATGATTATATTTTTTTACAAACAGACTTCCGCCGTACAACTGCGATTTAAATCCAATTGAGTTGGTCTGGAAGGATATCAAACACGCGTGCAGAGCTAACAACCCCACACAGAATTTAAATGATGTACAAGAGCGAGCTAAAGAAATTATGAATAATTATAGTGCAGACCAATGGAAAAAACACGTGGAACATGTTAAAAGGTTAGTACATAAAAATTAAAACTACAAAAAATATATATATTTTTGATATATTTTGTAATTTTTATGGTTTTTAAAGGCTGGAAAAACAGTATTGGGAAGACGATGGATTTTATGAAACATTTGTAGAATCAATTGCACCGATAATAGTAAGTTTTCTAATTGTGAACAGTAATTTTGAATGAATTTTAATTGTAAAATACTAAAAAAAATTAATGTACATTTGAATTCATGTAGATTCCGGTGGGAAACGATGATGATGATGACGACGATGAGGATGAGGACCCTTATATAGCACCAGTAGACGAAAATGTACTTACTAGTTATGTGCATGACGACTTCAATATTAATAATTAAAACTGTTTTTAATCTTTTTGTAAAGTGTTTAACCCAAAATTGTTTTGAAATCAATTTCTTTAATTAATGTATAAACTTTATCATGAAATAATAGGAAGATTAATAGAAATAATGTTTAAAATCAGTTTTGTTTAATACTACTGCCTTAAATACAAAAGTATGTTTTATTTGTACAATGCCAAGAAACCATGCGTATTTCCTATATATAACTTTTCAGTTGTTTGTTAAAATGGGCTTTTACTACGTTTTAGAAAATTTAGTAATTCATATTGTAAAACGAGTAACGTATGCTTAATCTGTCGGTCTGAGTGGTGTAGTTATGTATGTATGTAGAAATTTTATGCTAAAATTAATTAATATTAATTTGCAAATTATTATATTATATTTGGAATCAGCATTTTTAATTTGCTATTTTGCAACATAATTTTACCAAAATTGTCATGTAAAGTTTTCTAACCTTAACTTGTAACCGCCAAACCGTTAACCCAAACGAGGTGAAAACCTATACAGCTCTTGTTGGTATTCAGGTATACCATCATGACAAAATAAAATTAAATATCATTGAAATTTAATTGATTGTTACCATATAGCGAAGATGTACCATTTGACAACCCCAACAATATTTGCGCTACGCCACTGATGCATTTTTTATTGTAGGCCACGCCTACCATCACATTTTCAATCACGTGATTTACACAAATTGCAAATACAAAAAAAATTGCGGCTGCAGGTTGCTAGTCAAAAGCCTTGGGACCAACAGTACACGAAGAAATAAAAACTTATTTAAAGCCGATTCTAGAATCAACCCAAATATTGAAGATTGGCCATGATTTGACAAACGACTCGAGGTGGCTACAGCGGGATTTCCGTGTCTTCTTAGTGGGATGTATGGACACTCAGATCATGTGGGAACATTTAAACGGCAAAAAATCAATCAAATACAGCGAAGCGGCTTTAGAAATATTTCCTCATCTTGGGAGTTACTTTGAAAACGAAACATTATCGGACTGGCGGTTGAGGCCTAATCAAGGAATGACTTCAAATCAAGAAAAATACGCTATCAATGACGTTCATGTTTTATTGCGGCTATTTGACTACCTTCGCAATGTGGTAATTATTTTAATGTTTTGTCGATATAGAACTTGCATTACTTTTTACATATTTTAACAAGCTAGCTTGTTTTGTAGGCCTACAACAATGACTCAAGTGGGAACCTTTTTAAAACCCTCGTGGAACATACTAACAGCCGGATCATAGAAATAAGTGCTGACCTAACTTCTGCTGGACTGCATGATTGCAATTTTGAAAAATTAGCTACGATGGAGCTTGAGAAAATGCTAACTTCTAGAAAAGGAGCATCGTCAATAAAAATTGCTATTCAAAACCTGAGTACATCTAACCGTGCAGTTTTCGTTTCACTTGTGGAATGGAGAGATTTACTGAGCAAGATTATTGATGAAAAACCGCTGCATTTAGTATCCTCCGAAGTTTTGTTACAACTTTGCCAAGTTCAACGCTATTCCCGATATTAAGAAAATTTTAGGTAAAGTAGACCCACGTATTTCGGACCAAGGTTCTTCTAAAGCAAATGCAGGAGAAAATAATTTTAGACCTTATTGAGACGGGTGGCAATTACATTAAAGAGTTAAGACAAACTGAATGTCACAATTGCCTAAAAAGAGGTCATGGTCCGGCGTGGGCGTGTCCGTTTCCCAAAAACAAAGCAAACTATAAAATTTGGTATGACAGGCCGGAAAATAGTCATGTGAAGCAATCCCAAAATCAGCGGCGTTTTAACAATCTTGCAACTAAGTATGGAAATGAAGTTGCAGTTAAAGCTTTCAAACCTTAACTATATTATTATCTTTATTGTTGTATTTAAATAATAGTACACAAGCTAGCTTGTGAAGAAAATAAATCTTAAAAAATTATATATGAATTAGTTAAGTCAATGATTAATATGTATTGTCACTTTGTACAAAATTTGCATATGACTTATTTAAAAACTTATCAATGTCAGGTATTATCTAGAACGAACAATAAAGATGTGTTCATACATAATGGAAATAACTTAAAATGGTACTAAACTACTTTTTCAGTAATTCCTTATCCTAAACATACTTTAATAATGAACTTCACTAAATTTTAGAAAAATGATGATATTCAAATGGCTAAGAAATTATAGAAAAGTTACAAGCTAGCTTGTATGAAATAACCGACCTACTTGTACTGAGAGTTTTGAAGTCGAAAATCACGGTAAAGTAAAATTTTCTCCAAAGTTGGAATGGTGATTTTGGACCGTCTTGATCTTCCAATGGATCCAGCTATTGAGAACAATCTTTCTACGCTGCCTGAGGAAGCGGGAATTCCTAAGAACTTTTGAGCAAGACGTGACAGTTTAGAAAATCGATCTTGATTTGCTTTCCAATACAAAAGTGGGCAGTTAAGCTGTTCTAAACGTGGCCCCTTCAAATACTCTTTTAATTCATCCGTTGCACTTCTATTATCCATCATCGCATTATTCATACTGTTCCGTGCAGGTTGGTCATCATCAGAATCGTCATCGAAGATTCCTATTCTAGTTTTTAAAGTAGTTGCCGGCTTGGGTTTATCTTTGGGTATCTCCTTAATGCTTTCCTCCTCGTTCTTGTCTTGTAATAATGTGGCTTCTTCTTCAATCATTTTAATCGTGTCATCAAGATTTGGAATGCATTGTTTTAGCCCATATCGACCATCTATTTTCACTGAAAAACAATTATTAAAATTTTGGTTTGATTCTATCATATTAAAACCTTACTTTCAAACAGTTTAGTTTTGATCCTTGGGTCCAAAACACTTGCTATGATAAACTCCTTTTTTGCAAAAACTTGCAATAGTTGTTTCCTTGGGCCCCTCCCTGAGTAGCTGGATTGAGAGCTTAATGCAAACCGCTCCACTAACAACATGCACATGTTGTTTCTCAACGTGTTCATATCTTCAATTGTACATTCAAGTTTTGCAAGACCTATTATATATTATTTTTGTTAGTGCAAGATTCCTTAAATCAAAACTACAAGCTAGCTTGTAAAAGTGTACACAGTTACCATTATGCAATTTGGCAATTCCTATTAAAACCAGGGACGAGGTAATGGAGTCCGCTTGTAGTTGATCAGTCATATCCTTGAATAATACAAGAATATTAAACAATTCTTTCATTGTTTTAATCATATTCATAGGAATTGGATCCGGTGCCTTCACTTGTGGTTTGGAGTTCTTAGCTTGCAATAATACATCATTCATTTGGTCAATGAATTTTTCCTGTAAGAAATAAGTTTTTATTTAAATCATACTTCCAACCATCTAAACACTTCATAGAATTTCATTATAAACATGTTACCTTTAATAATCGTTCCAGTGCAATCACGACTGAATTCCATCTTGTAGTTCCAATGGAGGTAATGTGCAAGCTGGTTTTGTTTAAAAGACGACCACTCCAAAAATTGGACTTATGAAAAAACGAAACTAAGCTATGGATTGTTTTTACAATAGAAAAAGCAGACCCATTCGAATTAACTCCATCTTTTACAATTAGCTGAAGCGCATGTGCCACACATCCCAACCTCTGAAATTTAGTTTCTGTCCAGCTAATTAATGAGTCAATTTCTTGATTAATAAATTCTTCGTCTTCAATATTTTGTTCGAGCTCTATACATTCAGCAAAATCATTTTCAAAAAGTTCCTCAACTTCGATTTCCTGAATTATCCCCTCCTCGTCTATTTCATTTTCTTCCTCATCTTGATTTTCTTCGCCGTCGAAAAGTGTAGATTCATCAGCTCGAAATTCAGCAATATCAAAAGCTTTGACGTTTTCCGCTGCGTTATCTGCCATTATTGTCACCAACTGCAAATAATCAAACGTTTACAGTCTAAGTTCATGAGGCATAGTATATTTTACAAGCTAGCTTGTATTGCTAGTTTAAACCCTAAGTTACCTGTTCCGGATTTAATTTTAATTCATCAGTTAAAAATCGCTTAAGAAACAATCGTAGGTTGTGGCTTGTTTTTTTGAAGCCGAAATGTTTAAAACCTACAGTCCAATTTTGTAGTCGGAAGTTTTTATCAACAAAATGTGCTTTAACCCCCAAAACCGAACAGTGAGATTTTGAACTCCAGAGATCTAGGCTTAGGTTAATCCAGTTGGTTTTTGCAAAAAGCAACGATTGTTGTGTTCTTATCTAGATTTATAGAATAAAAAACAAACTTTTACCATCTTTACCTAACATACAAGCTAGCTTGTACAGGTTTACTGTTGCTTTTTTGTAGTTCTGACCTTTTGCATTGCATCGTTCAGGCGTCTTCCCACGGTTCTTCTTGACGGAATTCGTATCATCGAGTTCAAATTCTTGATCATTTTGGCAAAACCAGGTCGAGAAGTGACATCCAAAGGTACCCCATCTATAGGAATGAAGTCAACTACGTCTGTTTCAAACTTAATTTGTTTTGGATCATTGCGTCCATAACAGTCTTTGGATCCATACTTAGTTTTAACAGTCGGAAGAAAATAATTAGATATTGAGCCGGACTTTTCTTGAGCCTTACTGTTTTTTTCCAACGTGATTTTGTGAATAGTGACCTGTAAAGTAATCATGAAAGCATAAATTTTTTATTAAAACTATTATTATTATTATTATTATTATTATAACTAATTTCGTACTAAATGCCTCTCCTGATTGAACCATCCTCGAACTGGGTCATAGGAATATTCGGCCTTTTCTTTACCCTCTGTCACGGAACACAAATTGCAGATAAGCTTATTATTATCTTTCACACTAAAATACTGTATTAAATCTTCTCGAACTTTAACTGGAACAGTCACTGCTGAGATAGGAGTAGTCTTTTGCTTTTTATTTGGATGGCTCATTTTTAAATAACTTTTAATTACAAGCTAGCTTGTAAAATTATATTTTCCAAAATTAACATGAGAATAAAATTATCGCTTTTACAAATCAAAACTTATGTTAATTATTGTACTTCTTAAAAGACGATTAGTTTTAACTTTTTCTTTTGTTTTTGCAGTTTTACAAAGGTAACTTCATGATAAAAATGTCAGGGTGGTGGTTCAATGGTTGAGCATAAAAATGAATATGGTTTGGTGCAAATTTATTGGGGCTTTATGAAAATCAGAAGTGAATGCATGCATAAAATAGATGAAAAATCTGCAGGTAAATATGTAAAACTGCGTTTCGCTTCTCTGTGAAGATAAAATTATGTCCAGAATGGGCAATTTATTTCTCAATCACTCCACCTTCACTCACTCTCAATTATTTCTGGACCACTCCCCCTCAACACTCTTTTTTAATCGATATCTGTCTCCACTCTATTCTTCACTCACTCCGACCCCTAAAATTGCCTTCACTCCACTCCACTCCTACCACTCCCACTCCACTCTATGAGTGAGTGTGCCCACCTTTGTTCGTAACGGTATTGCATTGGACATTGGATGGATGGAGAATTCTTGGAGACATGTTCCTGTCATTGTCGATTGTCTTATGCAAAGAAATATTATGTTAATGGTTAGGAATTCCATTAATTTTTTTAAGTACATTTTAATTTATTTAATTTTTCTTTTAGTTAACCCACAACTGAGTATTCTATGATTCCATTTACAAGAACACAACTTTTTGGAACGTTTTTTTAAGCAATTAAAAGAAAGAAACTAAAGATTTTAAATTCATTTCGATAAGATCAAATGCAATGTAGATAATTTGTATTCAGTAAGTGCAAAGAAATGAATCGAGTCATATCTATTAAGTAATATTTTAATTTTTTATTTCGTATTTTAAATTATGAACAGCAAACCTTAAGAAATCTAGTGTTAATTAAGACAAGGTTAAAACTAACAATAGTTAACAATTATAATTTATTAGGTGAAGACTTATTTAAACACAACAAAAAACGCTACTTTAAGCACTAATCATACATTTGATAAAAACAGAAAGATACAATTCGGAAAGAAAAGTCTTTTTTCTACTAAAAAACAATATTTCAAGATTAAAACTGAATCAAACCAAGCTAATCATCCAAATTCATGCAACTTGACTCTCAGAAGTAGCCCTTGAAAGGCACATTTTGTTTGTCTTAGAGAAACACATAAAGATTAAAAATCCAACACCGACAACAGTATAAGACAACGAGAAAGAGATGCACACCATAGAATGCAGAGATGCCAAAAATTTAGCATTATAGGATAGGGAGGAATTTGGAGGAAAATTGGAGGTTGTGGGGTCGTTTAACGTGGAGAGGGTATGGGAGGAGTGGATGGAGGAGCTTAAGCATTGTAGGATAGGGCGGAAAATTGGAGGAAATTTGGAGGTAGTTTAACGTGGGAGGGTATGGGGAGAGGTGGGTGGAGGGTAGAGAAAACGTTTTTACCGGGAATTGACGACGTTCTTTGTTTATTCTTTACAAAAAATCTATGATTTCATAAAAAATAACGTTTAAAGGGATAATCTGTGGGTTTACTCTGTGGAATTGAGATATTTGACTGTGAATGTATTCATGGTTGTCCTCTCCTTCACTTCCCATGATTTAATTCACCTACGACTGCGAATCCATGTTTTACAGGTTTTTAAAGAAATGGGTGTTTTAAAATAATCGAAAATCTTTGTTTTATTCGTTTTCACTAAAATAGGTACGATAAAAAATAAAGTTTAAACAGATAAGCTCCAGGTTTGCTCTGTGAAAGTGAAACCCTTTCTCGCTAAACCATTGCTCATCTTTCCCTCTTGCTATTGCTACAATTTAACGCACCTATCACGGCGAATCCATTTTTTAATTGTTTAAAACAGGTACGACAGAAATCAAGTTTGAAAAGGTAAGCTCTTGTTTTACTTTATGAAAGTGAAACGCTTTATTAAACATTGCTTATCATCCCCTCCTGCTATTCCTATAATTTATTTATGACTCATGTTTTATTCATTGAAATAGGTACGACAAAAAATAAAGTTTAAACAGATAAGCTCCAGGTTTGCTCTGTGAAAGTGAAACCCTTTCTCCCTAAACCATTGCTTAATGTTGCCTCCAGCTATTCCTACAGTTTAACTCGCCTATTACGGTGAATCCATGATTTACAAGGTTTTAAAGAAATAGGTATTTTAAAATAATCAATAAACTATGTTTAATTAGTTTTCACTAAAATAGGTACGATAATAAATAACGTATAATCAAATAATCTATGGGTTTACTCTGTGAAAGAGAAAACCATTCTCGCTAAACCATTGCTTAATGTTCCCTCTTGCTATTCCTACAATTTAACCAATCTATCACGGCGAATCTACATTTTATTCGTTTTAATCCAACATGATATTATAAAATAATTGATATTCTGCAGTTTATTCATTTCCCGGAAATAGGTACGACAAAAAAATAAAGTTTTTAAACAGATTTACTCTAGGTTTACTCTGTGGAATTGGGTAATTGCTGCGTCACACTGCAGCAGACTACCACAGCATTCTATTCATACGCATTTGCTCTTATATGACGGAGGTTCTGCGTTTTAAGCGTTTTTAAATTCAAGGTAAATGTCAAAAATAACATTTATTTACAAAAACTTTTTCACTACCCCGTGAATTCAGTCTTTCTTACGCAACAGCTTTTCATACAAGCGATATTAATTTTACATTTAATAAAAAGAATTAAAAGAAGGTTAAACACAGGTTCGTATCGTTTTTGTTACTTTTATTTACTACGACGCATTTCATTCATACGCATACACTCATTTAAATGGCGAAGCAGAATTTAGTAACCGCCCTTGCACTATTAGTTGTTATGATTACTGTTGTTTAGAGACATAAAAACATTTTTTAATTTGACATTTCAGAAATTTTCATTTGCCATTTAACCAATTCCAACAACTTCGAACTTTTGCAATTTTAAAAATTCATACAAACATATTATAGAAAGAAGAGAAAGTAATCATGGGGGCTCCAGCAATGAACGACAAACAATTAAGCTTCATTCTGCGTAACAAGTTTGATTTAAACTGGCCGTGTGCTGACAGATTTGGTAAGAAAGAGCTAGCTTCCGGTGAACATTTGGTAGTGCTTCAACCTGGCATGTTTAAGGTCTGTTTTGGCGCGGAACGAAAAGGTTCTAAGCGTCCGGTTGTGGTAGCAGTCACCAAAAAGGACTGGGATGATTGTGATAATGCCATGTCAACTGCTGATGTTATTGCGATTCCGATCGTCTTTGAGAAGTTCAATTGCAAGGTAGTTGATCCGTCAGCCCGGTTTGAGAGAAGGGAAGCCATGATGGCATCTTTGATCTACAAGGATATGGCCAAATGTGCTATTCATAATCAAGAATTGTCACATACTTCTTTGCTGGTGATTCGTGGAAATCGAATGTTGTTTTATGAGCCCATGCTCCTTGAAGCTCCGTACATTATTGAAGCCGTCTCTGTAAATGTAAAGAATTTTTTACAAAACAAGATAAAGAAAGGAGATAGGGCGTTGGGGCCGTGCAGTTTCCACCCTATGAGAATGATTAGATCATTTGTGTAAGTTATGACAAATTTACAAATGAATTATCATTTAGACAAGTATTAACCTGACAATATTTCTTTTAGACCGCTAAACCTATGCTGGTATTCTCTTCTTTTTTCTATTGAGCAAGTCACCCTTGGTAATTTGGAAAACGTTCAACCTTTCGAAGATGAGAAATCAGCACGAGAAGCTGTTGATAGATATATAAGCTATCTTAAAAAATGAATAGTATGTCCCCTGTACAGTAAATATATAATGAATAAAACACAAGCTGAATATAATCAATCTCAATCTTGAATATACGTATTTAACTATATTTATTAGAACTTTCTCTGGTACACAAGTCCTTAATTACTTATCTAACCCAACAGAAAACAACGTTTGTATATTTAAGTCCATAATGTAATACCTATTTTATAAACGGCTCTAAAATCAAAAATAAAAAATGTTTAATACATAAAACGGTAAAAACTGATTCTCATGGTTCTGTCATTCACTGCTTTTTATAACATCGCTGGCGACGTCTAAACAAAAAATGACAGGCTGAAGGAAACTGCAAAGCTGGATTAATCTTGCAATATCCTATTTGGAATGTATTCATCAAATCCTGCGCAGCATCTTGGCATCTTACTGCAACAATGCACATTGATCTGGCGATTTTATCCATTGAAGGTTCACGTGTCACCTACAAATTACATTATTATTAGTTTCTTAAAAAACTCATTATTCATATAAAAAACTTACTTGACACGATGATGTTAAATTTCGAGACGATAAAAGGGGTGAACCTATGGCAAGCTGCCGTTCCCAATTGACTTTCATTGAACCCTGCTGAATGGAGCGGAAACAGCTCTTTTTAATCCGAAAAATGTTCCGACAGAGCGAAAGATACGACATTGCCGGGTTGAGGGAGAGAAATGCTTGGTCGCGTGCATCAAGGTGCCCAGTATTTATTCTTCCCGTTAATTTTGCCAGTGTACACAAGCTACGGACCATTTTGTGAATGAATATTTCCTTGTTTGAAATCTACATACAAAAAAAGATTTAAAATAAATTCTTTAAAGTAACACGCATAATGATTTTAACTCACCGGACAATTGTGGTATATGGGAACGTCATAAAAAAGGTTTCCATCCTTCTTCGACATCTCAGGCGCCGTTTTATTAGTTGACATCCGCTCTGTTGTTGTTATTGACAATGAAACATTTATAAACGCCTTTTCCAATTTTGATGGAACTGTTGTCGTAGAGAAATGTATCGGCTGCGGTGTTACTTTAATTATTGGATTTTCAATTACTGGCTCCAACGTGTCCTCCAGGGCTGGCGTAACCATTGTCACATTATTGCGGAGAGTTTTTTTGTATTCTTCTGTCAAAATACTTGGAATTTTCGTTTTGAGAATCTCGGCAAGTTCTTTTGGAAGTGGTGTTGTTGTTGTGGAAGAACTGGGTGATGCCATTATTTGTTTCTGCTTATTTATTCCCCGGCACTGCCCCTTTTCCATTGCCATGTATTGGTACTCACGATGAAGCTTGGACTTCTCCAAGCAGGATCCCTCGCCATCGTCATTTAACACGTAGATACAATTGTAGTACAGGCACTGATGACATCTGAAAGACAATTCACAAGTTTCCGAAACTGAAACTAAAAACAAACACATTAATAAAAAATTCATGATTAAATTTTTATGTGTGAAAATATTGAAATGAAAGTGTTATGAAAGCCAAAGTTGGTCTGTCAAAAACAATCTCTTTGAGTTTAAGAGAAACAATTTGCTGATGCTTCAATCAAAAACGTAGTCTAAACACAATTTGTCAACTTGAACATATTTTATTAGATAATGAAATTGGAGACATTGTACATTAATGCACCCAAAGATTTAAAATATTACAAATGAGTAGACAAATTGGTTATATGCAGACGGATTTGCTGGAAAATCTTCTTATGACTAACATTAAAGATACTTATTTTTTATTTGCGTAGCACTACCTTGTGCGACACATTCTCATGTTACTTAAAAATATTGGCAAAAGAAAAGCTTTCAATATAGATAACAAAATTCCATTACTCTGTATCACATAATAAACACTCTGTAAAGTTTAAATAAAATTAGATCTCTATCTGGATGCAAAATTGGCAGACTCTAATTTAACCTCTAAGTTATAAAACCCTGGTATTTGTGACAATACTTAAATTGTTTTAATGTGAAGCGCTACCTTTCCGCGACACATTATCATCTTATTTAAAAAATGCGACGTAACATTTGTAAACATTTGGCATTAAAAAGTTTCAACCCCATCTCATTACTCACATAATAAAAATTCAAAATATTGAATTGGAATCTTGGCGCAAAATTTCATGGCTCAGAGTGATCCACGTATTCATTTTCGAGGCATGCCGGCTATATAACATGGCTATTTAACCCTATAGTTATAAAAGCATGTTAAATAATTAAAAATATTTTGACAATAAAACGTACATTGTTTTATTTGTCTTTGCAAAAAATCCTAACGCCACAGATGTGATCTCAGATATAGTCTCACGGCGCCTACATGATTAAAGCATTTTATAATTATAAATTACAGTTTTAATATTGTTGAAAAAGATCTGACATTGGTCTGGGAGAATCTTTTTGTGGCCGATAATAAATTATTTTTAATGTGTAGCGCTACCTTTCCACGACACATTATCATGTAACTTGAAGAAATTGAAGCAGCAACACTGGACATTAGGAAAGCTTCAAATATATTCAACCCAATCCTAGAATTTAAACATTTCCCAGTGACGAAAACACTATCCGATATTATATCATACTTTTCAATCCTCCCGATTAGATATAATCTCCGATGTTAATTTAGCAACATCAAATCTTTCCTAAGATACAAATTAGTATTCAGGAAATAAAACTTACATTGGTTTACTCCTGTTATCATTTTCAAACTTTCAAAATTACCTAGTTGTCAAACGTAAAGTCCACTTTTTTAATTACACAAACAGTAGTTGCCGACTTGGACAGTATTCCTGGAATATCCTATCTTTCCAATATAGATTAGATTGTAAAAAGACACTTTTGTCAAAAGGCTATAAAGCTTACATTGCTTTCTAGCGCGAAAAAGTTAAGGAGCCGCGGCATTTTACACAATTCAAGAACCCCATTTTTCTATCCTAGCCAAACATTTTACATTTATGTTTAAAACATCTTATAGAGATTTAAATTAATTAATATCATTCTATTATTGTATTAGCCTAGCTTTTGAATCTGTACGCACAAACGACGCCACTTTCGACATTATACTGGCTGTTGATTGTCGCATTTTAACTGCTATTTTTCCATAAAAGTAAATTTTGCCACACAAGCGTACATTGCTTTGTGAAGGAAATATATTTTTTAAATAATACCTGATAAATTCTTGTTTCGTTTCAGGTAATTCGTGTCATTCATTCTTAACGCCGGAGATCAATTCTCTTGGTGACACGCTTTTAAATAATTAAAAGTGTAAATCGGAGAATAAACAAAAAGAATACATTTATCTTTTCCATTTAAATTTTTGTTAAACAATTCTTATTCTATTTGTCAAACATTCAAAGGAAGAAAACTACTGGATAAAATCTACATGAGACAAATAAGTTTTCCGGAATATTTAAATACATTTTTAAACTGTCCGATGAAAGATTAAAAGTAATTTACATGTTTAGTAACCTGCTCGCAGATTTTGTTTTGCGACATTCATAATAATACGTTTTAAAGACTTGTTTGAGCTCAGGCAAAACGGGAATCTAATTTCCGGCCGTTTAATAGTGATAAATGCATTTCTACCCTCAATCTTACATTGAATTAAGGGAGATTCTTTTTTACCTGATCCAGAAAATTGTTAATGAAACTTTTGCCCAAACCAATGTATTTTTCTGGAATCTTTATCTGGAAAAAACTCAGAAATATGCAACTTATGGGATCAAAATCTAATTTTCACTCCATGATAAAAATATTTTTACAAAATAATTTCAAAACGTTATTTGCCATAAAGCTTACATTGCTTTTGGCGTTTTTTAATTGAGTCGTTTTACCAACAACTTGCTAAATATGTCTGCTAAATATTTTCAATTAATGTTTTAAACAACTTTAAATGGATAAGACCAGATAAACTTTCCTTTTGTCCCAAATAATTTCATAGGCATGGCTGATTTCTCTTAGTGACATAGTTTTTAAATAAACCATGTTTAGTACCCTGCCTGCAGATTTTGCCTTACGTCTAATTATACTTAACACTTGCTTAAGCTGTGGCATCATAGGAAATTAATTATAAGCCAGTAAAGTAAACACTTGTACCCTTAATCTTACATTGCATTAAGGGACACAACAGGCTCCGGAAAATCAGGGATGAAGTTCTAATTTAAACAATGAGTTTAAGGAAAGATAACCAGTATCACATTCAATTCTAAATTACTCTAATTATTGCAAAAAATGTCAATTACGTATATATTTTATGAATCCATACATTGGATCAATAAAAACAATCGTTGTCTCCTAACGGTTGTCATGTACCCTTAATTGCATTGTATTCGTTCCCCACGGGTTCAGGAAAAATTGGAATGAACATCTGGAGAATACTCCAATTAGCATGACAACAACTGTAAATTTGTAAAGTTTTTAAACCCATACATTGGCTCTAAAAAACAATGGCAGTCACCCAATGGTTTAAATGATTTCATAATGTCGCTAATTTCTAATCCTAAAGTCACCTACACAGCCTGTACTTCGTGCGGATTATCAGTGTGAAACCTTTTTATGATGAATGCCAGTCATACATTACCTAACATTCGAAAAATGAACCCAAGTTATCATGTCTCTTTGTTAAATTATAAGATTTGTTAAATCAAATTAGAATTTAGGGCTGGTATTTAATTTATAAAAATAGAATGTACATTCAATTAAGACCCAATTAATGCCTAATTACATCTTCCAGGTTTATAATTTGGACGGTGTCGGCCTAATACTAATTTATTCCCAGCCATTTGATTTTGGTTGGAAGATGATGTAGTAGCAGTCTTAAATTAATACCCCTAAGTTACAATTAAAGAAATCCATGATGAATTCAGAGCAGCCGTGCAATCAGATAATAAAGTTGAGTGAATTAAAGTTGCGGCGAAAGTAAAGATGTGGGTGCAGGAACAATCTGTAGAAAAATAGTTTATGCTTTATAATCTCTTTTAAATTTAATATGTTTGCTCGTTTAAAATATTTTTTGGTGTACCTACCTAGTGCAACATTAAACAATTTGGGAGGAAGAAGTAGCTGGCTTGCAGTCAAGTTCCAGAACGGCACCTAAAATATAAATATTATATTATAAAATATTTTTATATATGGTTTAGAAACGTTATGAAAAAATGATTTTTGAAACTCACCAATTATTTTAAGGACTTTTAAAAAGTCCAAAAAATAAATGGTGATAGTGGGACCCAGCCAAGAGAACTGGGCCGACGCTGGGTCCCCTCGTTTCTGCAAAATCCTGACGGCAATTTGTTCACCATCCTTCGGAAGAAATGGTCGGATGAGTATGTTTTCGCCGATTGTTTCCGTCACCTGGTCCGTCCAAAAGTTTGAACTTTTTGGATCCTGGCATGTGTCCTTCGTAAAAATTTGCTTTTTGAAATCCAATGTAGCCAATGGGATGAAAATCTCAGTCAACACATTCCTGTCAAAGGGTATTTTCAGTATTGAAGGTGGAGTGTCACCTACAAACATAAAAAATATTTTTTTAAAAATAAATTTTTGAGAAATTCTTTTAAAGATTTTTTACACACAAACATGCAAAAACTAAAATAAAAAACGTACCTTTATTAGTTTTTTTAAGATAGAGTTCAGTGTCCGTCACTTTCAATCTCAGGGAACCAACGTCGTAGCCATTCTGCCAGAACTCCTCGCTTCGCTCCTTGTTCTGAGCGTTTTTGGCATTTGTCAAAGTCTGGTCAAGTTGATCAAAAAATAGGCGAATTTTCCGGTCCTCATCCTCCTTAAAGAAGGAGACTTCCTTCTTGCGCTTCATTCTACAACAGAACACACACACAAAAAACGAAACTTGAAAAAGTACTTGATTTGAGAGAGAAGTTGAGAAATGAAATAAAGACGTTTGGCTTGAAGTAATAAAGGGAATCAACAATAAAGTATTTTCACTATTGCCTCTCCTCCACTTCACGAGCAACTAACAAAATCTAGACGCTCTCTTAAATACAAAATGAACAGAAATACGCACATAGCCAACTTTTTTAGAAATCAAAAGCAAGAATCTAAAAAACCTACGCTTCATAAACAAGCTAATTATCTGTTTTTGACGGATGAGCAGCGAAGCCAACTTAATAAAGTTAAATTTTTATTAGATTTGCCAGAAAATGAACAGGTTTTATGTTGGATATCATCTAAAGCTGGGAGTGGCAAAACTTTTTTCTTATCTCTAATTGCAGATCAAATTAATAGCAAAGGGAAATCGTACGTATGTGCAACAGTTACAGGCAAGCAAGGCAGTCAATTAAACTGCCTAACAATATACAACTTTTTATCCATTTATGAAGTAAAATGTAATTACCAAAATATGATCAGCCAACATTGTAATAAAGAAAAACTAAACATAATTAGATCAACAGATTATCTTTTGCTCGATGAAGCTGGTAAGCCAATAATTATTTTAATTATATAGAACCTAGATGAAACTTTGTTTCTTTTTTAGCTATGATAGGGGCAAGATTTTTTGCTGTGATGGATGAGCGTCTCCGCCTTCTCAGAAATTCCCCACTACCTTTCGGCGGAATAAATATTTTTCTAACGTTAGATTTTAATCAAAGCGGGCCATGCATGGATTACTCCCTATCTAAAAGACCAGAAGATTGCAATTGTGAATTTTCTAGAAAGGGGCTGCTTTTGTTTCGATCACCAACTCATTTAATTACCTTTAAAAAAAGCTGTAGGCACAGCCAGGATGTTCGTTTTGAAGTGCTTCTTGATAATCTAATATCAAGGAAAATTACTCAAGACGATCACAAGCTGTTACGTTCTAGAATTTTAGATAACCTCTCAGAACAAGATAAAATCTTTTTCTCAACTGCTACCAGAATGTTTTGTACAAACAACGAAGTAGAATCGTACACAGCGTCATTTGTAAAAGCAAACTATCCAACTGCAAAGTTAATTAAGCCACAAGCAAGCTATAATTGTCTCGAGTGTCTATTATTATTCCGACCATTTTATTATGATGAAGGTCTAAAAGTCATGCTCAATAGAAACGTAGCTGTTCATTTTAATTTATTTAATGGGCAATTAATTGAATGCGTTTCTGCTGATTTTACAAGCAATAACGATTTCCCTTCTTACATTATATTTAAATGTAAAAATTATACAGGAAAGGCTTTTAACTCTGGACCAGGTTCATTTCCCCTGGTCCCTGTCTTGGAAAAAATTAGATGCAAACATGATAATAAAATTATTCAAGTCAGACACTACCCTATTCAGAGTGGAGTGGCTTTTACGGTTCACAAGGTAAAATTGAAGAATCGGAATGGTAAAAACGATTTATTTAATTTTAATTTTTTAGATGCAGGGATCTACGTTGGAGAAATGTGTAATTACATTAAATCCGCGGATTGATGAACGACTATTTTACACAGCCATTTCCAGGGTAAAAACGTTAAATACGTTTGCCATTGATTCTACTGGAGAAAGGCTCGATGATTTTCTGAAGAGGTTTTCAAGATGATGAATAATGAAAAATCGTCAACGGACGAATTTTTAAATGTATAAATAAGATGCATTTCTTAAAATAAAGTTATTTTCAATTTTCACTCCTTTCTTTCACTCTTTAAAAATGCCTTGCAAACCTGAAAAGTGCTCTGTAGTTTCCTGTGACTGCAATTGTGGCTGTTGCATAAACTATTGCACAAAGTGTCAATCCCTTTATAAACTAATCTATCAAAATATATGCAATTATTGTTTTTCTTCTCCTCTTCCTTATTCCAAACATGAATCATCTTTCCTTAATCCAAATTGTATGGAATTTGCAAAATCATTAGTTTTTCCGGAAACACAAAATGAAACCAGGAAATAAATATTGTAAATGCTGTAAAACGTGTATTTGTGTTTTATGTATAAAAACTGAAAATCAAAGTCTCTGCGACAAATGCAAACAAAAAACCCTTAAATTCACCAAACCAAACATTATACTATCGTGGTTAAAGAACATTCCGTTATTTTCAATGACTGATAACCAGCTTTTTCAAATAGTGCAAAGTGGCTACTTGGAGAATAACCAGTGTCGATTATTACAAGATATACTTAGATTTAAAATTTACGTTACCCATCATCTTTCTGACGACAATCAAGATGAATAAATTACGGGTGGTAAGTGTAAAAAAATTAGAATGGCATAGTGGCACAGTTTCTCGATTTATGCACCCGCTTAGCTTTGAAGTAGGGACTTTATATAAATCCATGCATTTTTAGTCACTACTACTAGTAATTGCCTAGCCAATTCTTTTTTATTTTTTTGTAGTTTAAATGCGGATATGATGGGTGCACCTACACAAGTAATCAGATTTTAAATCTGGATAATCATATAAATGATTCACACTTATGTGGGTCATGTGGCTATATTGGGTTAAATAAAGCAGTGGATCATGACTGCAATGCTCTGGTGGGAGGAGGAGACTTGCAAAGTCTGCCGCCGTCATTTCCCAGAAAGGAATCGGACCCTGTTTTCACTCTTACCAAGCATTCTCTCAAAAACTCAATTTTAATTTATGAGCATACCTACGAGAAAACATTTGTAGTCATTCTGGAAGCATATAATTTTACTTTTAAATCCCTTTACGAGCTTCTTGTTTTAGCTTTAAAAGAGGTGTCTGCAATGAAAGTAAAGCTGACATACGTGCTTTTACTCGAAGATATGAAAACCTTTGTGGAATCTACGCGCTATTTTCATTCCGGCTTTCTCCGTGTGACAAATGAAAAGTTTATTAAAAATGTTTTAGATTTTTCCCTAGAGCTAATTACCTCCCAGTTTCGGCTAATTTCAGAGTCGAAAAGTGGTGTAAGGTTAAAGAAAGTAATTTCCCTACAAATTTCAATAATAAAATTTACGCCTACAAACGCGTCGTCATACCTACCATTTCCCTCTGAACATTTTCGACGAATTGGGTATTACAACCCAAAAAATTTTAGGCACAATTCATGCTTTGCATATTGCGTATACCTGTATTTTTATCGGGACATTTATTTAAAAACTATCAATGAGAAACGAAGGCAAAGCAAAGATTACTACTTGCTCAATTTGGCTTTTAAAGATTTGCAAAAAATCAATGAGGAAATAAAGCGAGTGGATATGACGGATTTTATGGGGCAAGTTGATATTACGCAACTCACCTTCTTCGAAAACGTAAATAATGCTTCAATTAACGTATTCGGGAGAAGCAAAAACGGGGAGATTATTCCATTTCGAATAACAACAAAAGACTGTAAAGACCATATTAATTTATTTTTAATTCTTCGAGCAGATCTTACAAAGGAAGAAAGGAAAAGATTTACTTCGACTTCTCATTACTGCCTCATTCATAATTCATCAAAGTTTTTTCGCAATGGAAAATCGGGGAAAAGAAAAATCCCTTGCCGATTTTGTTGCAACATGTATAATGAAAAGTCTCTTTGTGACCACGAAAATGAGTGTTTGAGAGTGTCTCAAATGAAATTAAAATTTCCAAAAGAGGACGTTTATTCTTTTCGAGATTTGTATAAAACGATGAAACCTACATATCGTCTTTTCTGCTCCATTCTGCCAAACATTTCAAAAGATGGAAATACCGAGCTCTATGGTTATTCTATTCTAGGAATGGATAACTTTCAAAACGTTGTGTTCAGATCAGAATACGTAGGCAACAACGCACTTGAAGACCTAGTTAATGAGTTATTTTTGGCAGCGGATGAATTACATTTCAAGCAAGCCAGTAATCATCTCCCACTCAGAATCACAGACGCAGACAGGGAAAAAAAGAAAAATGCTGCAAAATGTGTGTTTGGCTGCAGTTTTACAACTCTGAATCACGCCACATACGATCATAATCATCATGACAATCGCGTTCCTATACGCATTCTTTGCAATAATTGTAATCTTCAGCTTAAGGAACGTAGGTATATATACGTTGTGATAGAAAATAGACGGGGAATGACCCTCAATTTATTAATTACGCAGCTGAAAAAATCTTACAGTGGTAAAACATACGTGATTCCACATAAAGATAAAAAACTGATTTCAATTATAATACCCAATAAAATCAGATTTGTCTGCGTTGATAATTTTGTGGATGAGTCCACTACATTTCTTTTAAAGCATTTTTCCAAATACGAGCAGTATGACTTGTACAGAAAGGAATTTAAAGATAATTTTGGAGAACTTTTATTTCCAACAACATATTATTTATCGGTGGAGGACTTATATTGTCATATTTATTTACCGGAACTAAAAAATTTTGTCGATGTACAGGCAAATGAAAATATTTCGGTAGAACAGTACCAGCAAGTTTTAAACTACTTTGATTTGTATGAATTTTCCTCAGTAAAGGATTACGCCCTTGAATATTTAAAATTTAAAGTGTTTTCTCTTTACGTAATTTTTGATTCACTGAATGACTATTTGCAAAAGCTGTACGGATTGTCAATCTATCATAGCGTTACTTTAAGCTCTTATTGCTGGGACGTTAGCTTTTTCAAGTCCAAATCATTTTTCCAGTACATAAAAAATACATCAATAATAGAAGAGGTGAGGAAGGGAATGGTTGGGCCAATATCATTTCATTCAATGTATATGATTGAAGCAAAAAATGACGAGCATATTTTCTCTGCTGATTGTAATCAGCTTTATAGTTATATAATGAGCTCGCCACTTCCACAATGCAACGCCCGCTTTCTATCCAAAGATGAGCTTTTGTCTTTTAATGTTGCGGACATGGATAGTGATCCCGAGGTGGGATTTTTATTATCGGTCACATTGCAATATCCGGATAACATAAAAGAAAAGTCATTTATTTTTCCGTATGTAGTGGAAAAAATATCAATTGCGGACGAGAAATCTCCAGAGAAATATGACATGTTCCAGCAAGTGACAACGCCTCTCAGCGAAAATTGCACAATAAATGTTCAAACACAGTTACGGAAGGAAAAAGTACTTTTGCATTACGAGTCGCTCTCCTTTTTCTTAAAGCAAGGAATGGTGTTAGAAAAAATCCATTTTGTAATTCAATTCAACCAATCTTGTTTTTTACGAGAGTTTTTGTTGTATAACAGTGACCTTAGAGCAAACGCTAAAACAAAGTTTGAAAAGAAACTGATCAAAATGATACCTAATTTGACTTATGGCTCCTTTCATTCCATACGCTATGAAATTGCAATGAGCTTTGCAAACAAACCATCTCGTTTGCAATATTTGGCAAGCAAAAACAATTTTGCTGATGTGACCATTTTAAATGATCAGCTTTGTATGGTTGAAATGAATAAATCCTCGCAACTTTGTCAAAAAAATATTTTAATTGCATTCACAATTTTATGCAAAGCTCGTCTTGAAATGTTTAAATTTATATACAAGCTACAGTCCGTTTTTGGAATTGAAAACTTTTGTCCTGCCAGCGTGGAAACGGATAGCGTGGTTGCATATGTCAAACATGCTGATTATTTAAACCAGCTTTCAAAACTGCATGACTCCCTCGACTTTTCCTCTTTTGGGGAAGGACATCCACTTTATCATCCAACGCTCAACAGAGAGAAAGCGGGATGCTTTAAGATGGAATATCTGAATGCCGTCAAGTTTATAAAGCTAAGATCAAAATGCTATGCGTACCTACTACGATGCGAAAAATGTGCAAAAAATAAGCTTTGCAATGACTGTAGACAAAGTATTTTAAAAGGTATTCGGGACCCGGCAGTGACATTTAGCCATTATGAGGAAGCATTAAAAAGAGAAGTGCATATTGAAAGCACTTCAAAAGTTGTCCGGTGTAAGATGGACGGGACAAAAATTATAAATAGGATGCTTCCGGTTCTTAAATGCAGTATGAAAGAACGTATTCCACTGGATGGTTATATTTGTTCAGTTCCTATTGGATTTGTTGGGAAAATCCACGATGGATTTCTTCGAAAGTGATTTGCAATTAAAGTTTCCTAGTAATATGCTTATTTGTGCTCCCTCATTATCTGGGAAATCCTGCTTAGCAGAGGAAATAATTAAATATCGAAATAAACTTTATACCGAGAAAATTCAAAAAGTTGTGATTCTATCAGCTTCATTTCAATCTAGTTATGAAGAATTAGGCAAATGTGAAAATATTTATGTGACTAATAATTTAAAAGACGCAGACCAGCAGCTTCAAGATACTACAGTAAACAAGTTATTTCTTGCCGACGATCAACTTTCCACTTTAAAAAGAGATTTTGACTTTTGGAATGATTTATTCCTAAGGAGAACGCATCATCATAAAATAGCCACTATTTTCATCACGCAATTAATATTTAACCCTTTACTGCGCACACTCAGTTTAAATACGCATTATTTTATTTTTTTCAAATTTTTGCGTGATTCGCAAATGATACAAAGACTTGCATCGCAATTTGCCCCAGATAATTCAAAATTTATTTATCAGTGTTACAAAGACGCCACAAAAGAACCCTTTTCCTACCTATTTCTTTCTGCCCATGTGCAAGATACGGATGTATTAAGATTTAGAAACTCTTTATTTTTTTGGGATCCCAATTTTGTCGTTTGTATGGAGAAAAATGGAATCGGCACTTAATCATTTCGACTGGCTTACGTTGCTTGTCAAATCAAAACCTGACGAGCTTGTAAAGCTTATAAATGAGTCAACTACAGCAGAAAAAGAAGCATTACTATTCTGTCTTCAATTGCGAAACAACATATCCTCAGAGTTTCCTCTCACGAAAAAGGAAAAGCGAGTTTTATCACAACTAATTCAGGTCAAGTGCTTTAATAAATATACTAAATATATAAAGCCGCTTATTCTATGCATTTTATCAAAACTGCTGCTTGAATCCCTCTTTTTTATTTTATGCGATGGAGAAGTTTAAATTAATTCCACTTTCTACTTATGAGCGACTGGTAGAAGAACAAGAGAAAGCAGAAAAGGCAAACTTGTTAGATAAAAAATTGGAGGAGTTGGGCAAAAATACTCGTCGTAAAGCAGAGAAACTGCTCTTTGTCCTACGGGAAGGAGGAATAAACATAGATGAGAGGGGAGAATTTGAAACAAACAAACTGAAAGGAAATATTCTTCCATATCTATTGTATGCAGTACGAGGAAAGGGTAGAATTCCAGAAGAATGGGATTTATTCTGTTTTTTATTAGCGGATTTTGATAATATAAAGTCACTACTCTCACAAAAAGCATTCAATGGCGTTAAAAAGGCAAAGAAATTTAAATGAAAAATATGTGTCGAGATCGTTTTTGAGCTATTCTCTGCCAGGCTCGCTCCTCTCTTTAAGGCGATTTGCAAAAGAGAGAGGTTACAAGAATTTACTTGAAGTAAATAAAATATTAAATAAGCTTAATACCTACTCAACTTATCGTTCCCCAAAAAGAAAACGACAATTTCGACCTATTATTGTAAAATATAAATTTGAAATGATTGCTGCGGATTTGATTGATTTTGGTAGGTTAAAAAGGTATAATAACAATTACAGCTTTATTTTGGTTCTTGTTTGTTCATTTACAAAGTTTGCCTGGGCGTTTGCATTAAAGCATAAGACGGGAAAGGAAGTAAGAAATGCTTTGGAGGATTTGTTTAAGAAAGAAGGAAATAAAATAAACGTAATATATACTGATATGGGAATGGAATTTCGATCTTCTCTTGTTCAAAATCTACTTAAACGTTATAAAATACGTCATTTTATGCCCAAAACGATAAGAAAATCAGCGCACGCTGAAGCCTTTATAAAAACGTTAAAGACAAAACTTTATAAATACTTTAAGGAAAATTCAACAAAAAGGTGGTTAGATGTTTATAAAAGGATGGTTTCCGCTTATAATAATACCATTCACACGTCACACCTTCACCGACCAGCAGAAATTACAAAGAAGCATTATGATGAAGTATTTCATAATCTTTACATCAATTTGGTAAAGAGAAAGCCTGACGTTTTAAAATTTAAAGTGGGTGATTTTGTACGTATTTCTAGTAGAAAAATAAAGTTCAAACGCGCTTATGACCAACCCTGGTCTTCTGAACTATTTAAAATTGCTAAAATAGCCACAGAGTATCCAGTGTAAGCTCCAGGATAAAGATAATAATATTTTGCAGGGTACGTACACACAAGCCGATATTATTTTAGCAGATGGAGAAAGCAATGACTGAAATTCTCCCAGATTCATTTTCTGTACTTGCTCAGAGTAACAAATGTCTCGAGCAGTACAGCCATAATACGAGCTCCCATTTCAAAAACAACTTTCCTCGTTCTCTAGACTTGAGAGAGTATGAAATGTCGCTCGTTGCTCTCTACTACCACGATGAACATAAAAAACATGACGATATTAGTATTTCACTCCCCGCACCCATTGTCGATTTTTTTAAACCGGGTGACAACGTTTTGACTCTAATTAAACTGGTTGAAACTCAATTTAAAGTGAAAAAAACCTACAAATCACTTGATTTGTTTATTAATCATTTTAATGCAGAATTGGAGAAAACAGAATTTCCTTTGAGAATAACAAAAGTTATGGAGGCAGGGAAAATATCCCGGGTTAAGCTTTTATTTAACGGTTTGCCCAATTCCATTCTCTACCTGGAAGAGCCATTGAATATAATCTTGGGCTTTACAAGGATGGAATTTCAACTGGGTGAGCATTTGGCGGAAATTGGGCCGTCAGAAGTGGAGCTAAATCAATATTCTGAAGATGAAGAGTTTTATATGGCAGTTCAATTGTTTGAAACAAAAGAAATTCATTTACCTCAAATTAAAACTCCATTACTGCAATCGTTACTTTCCCTAATTACTGAGGAAGTTAATAAAGAGCAAGGTATTAATTTAGTCATGAATCTAACGCAAAAAGAAAACGACCCGGGAGTGGAATACAAACTGACTCCATCCAATGTCACTTTAAAGCTTTCTCCGTACCTTAAAACATACTTTCAATTGTCGGATGACCGACTAAGGGGAGAAGAATCGTTTGTTGTACCCGATTCTATCATTTCTCCAGCGTCAAAAAGATTTCCAGAAACCTATATAAGGGAAAGTTTACGTAATAAAAGTGAATCAGTCTCAAAACTGCTTTTGACGACATCGTTTGGAAGTTTTACCTTCTATGACTCACGTTCTTTACGATTGCTAGCTGTCATTGACAGAAAAGAATCTAAAAAAGAAATTGAAATAATTTATTCCCCTAATCATTTAATTTATCTGCCTTGTGAGGAAAACAACGTAAAATTAATAGAAATTAAATTGCTTGACGACAATTTAAATTTAATTAGGTCTCACAGTTTCCCTACTCTTGCACACATACATTTTAGAAAAATTAGGTTCTAAAGAATGGAAAGGGAAGTTGAGTGTGGAGAAAATAATTGCATATTGAAAAAAACTATGGCTTGTGCTAACAACGTTGACTCTCTTGTTCCTTTTGCCAGGCGAAAACGATCATCGTTTAGAAAACGTTCTGTAAAACGTCATACAAAATCCAAAAAACGTTTTAACAGAGGGCGTAAACTAATTGGAGGAGGAAAAAGGAGAAAGAGAACTCAAAAGTCGACAAGAAGAAGAAGAAGAAATTAAAATGGAGTCGCAGGCAACAAAAGAGCTGGAGGGCCAAAGGACAATCACTCCCCATGCCCATTCCGCCAGTCTTGACCTTTCTCTCACCTCCATTCCTCTCACAAACGTTGGCATTTTAAAAAGCGACTATTCTAAAGTTTGGCCACTTTACCCTATAAGGGACAATGATGAAGCACCTTTATGTTTTTTCATACCTCCTTCCGTGTCGCATTACGTGTCTCTATCCGACATTTCGCTGGCATTAAAAATTAAAGTGGTAAAAGGTGCAAATGCAAACCTGGCAACAGGAGATGAATTGGCAATTTCGTCCAATTTTTTCCATTCATTATTTAGTGACTTGACTGTGGAGGTGAATAATGTACCATTAGATAAAAACAGTTCCTACTATCATCTTTCATCACACGTTGACACGGTTCTCTTTACTAGCGGTTTGGAGAAAAAAGAAATTTTGGCAAGAGAAGCAGTTTTCCTGGATGATAATGAAGATGTTTTCCAGTCAACCAACTATGCAAATCGAAAAAAGCTTTGCGCAGAAAGCAAAGTCATAAATTTGTATGGAAAGCTAAAGCATGGATTTTTACAATCCAATCGCTACTTATTCCCTAACTGTTCGTTGAAATTAACATTAAAGCGTAACCCTGTCAATATTTGCCTAGACTACAAGCCCGCTACTCTCCAGCCAAAAATTATAATTGAAGATGCTTACCTTTACGTCCGAAGCTGCCTTGTACATTCCCAAATACAGCGTTTACATGAACAGCAGCTCGCTCGCGGCTTCCTGTACTACCCATTCACGTCCAAGGAAATTATTACCTATGGAATAAAAGATGAAACAATGTCACATATTAGTGAAGTGATTTCTCATGGTACAATTCCAAGCAAAATCATTTTGGGAGTAATTAACAGTGAAGCATTTAATGGCAAATGTGATGAATCGGCATATGCTTTCTCTCCAAAAAAACTGGAGGAAGTTACTGTGACATTGGATTCAGAACCGCTTCTCTTCAACCCATTGTCATTAAAAGATGACAATTACTGGCTTGCATACAATCAGTTTTATATGGCAACGGAACCTAACATAAGGGCTCTGGGCATATCCTACGAAACCTATAAAGCCAATTGCTTTCTATTAGCTTTCAATTTATTATCGGACTGTGGTTCCCCCCTTGAAGTCAAACGATCTGGGGCTATTCGCGTTCATTTAAAATTTAAAGAAAAGTTGAGCAAATCTCTAACAGTGATTGCCTACCTTCAACGTTATTCGGTGCTAGGAATTGATAAAAACTACAACGTTAAAATTGAGACTTATTAGAATGGAAGAGAGCGAGGTATTTTATTTTTTGAAATGTCTTTGCAAGGGGAACAATGTTGGAAATTACGTAGTGGCTCGTGACGAGCTAGAAAAAATTCATGTAACAATTTACCCCACGTTTATTATTGTAAATACGCTGAACCGTGGAGAAGAGGGGGTTGGGCACTGGGTACTTTTGGAGATGAATTTACGCCACCACGGGGTTAAAATTACTTTTTTCGACTCATTGGGAATGAGCCCAGATAATTATCAGTTTAATTTTCCTTTTCATGTTGAAACCGTTAATTATAAACAACTTCAACATAACAGCAGCCTGCTTTGTGGAGCCTACTGCCTTTTAATTGTATACCTAAGATTAAAAGCTTATTGCTATAATACAATTCTTTCAATGTTTTCACTCGACTTGACACGGAATGATAAACGTGTATTAAAATTAAAAAATAGGTTGGAGCGATTTTGTGCCTACCAAACCCATTCCGAAAGCAGTAATTTAACTTGCCACACTGCTAGCGATATTATCAGCAAATGTAAGTACTTGAAAATAATTGCCTTTTAATTAAAAATTAATTACATATTTATATTACAGATGGCTGCGTTCAAACCCAGTGAACTGGAAAGCTCATTTAAAATTGAGAAGAAAAGGCAAATTATTCAATGTGATTGCCCGTTTCATGATGATAAGGAGCTACCCTGCCTAAAAATTATGATTAGGAAATACCTTAAAATACAGGCATGTGTGACTTGCTTTGAAGTGTTTTTCAGATTGTTAGAGGTAACGGCAGGTCAGCAATTGGACCAAACCCATCTACCCCTTGTTGAAGGAAGATATGTAAAATTATACGATACGTTCAATCACTGCTGCAATAAAAAAGGAACAAAACATTTTTGCCCCTCTTTTCATTGCGTATTCATGGGGGAAATACGTGATTTATTGATTAATCTTTGTATTGAAATCAAAGGGGATTTTATTGTGAAAGCAGCCCACGCATGGGAGTACGTAACCTTGTCGTGGCAACAATGCACCACCGACCATTAATATAAATAGCTTGATTTTGTTTTTAGTTTTATTCTTATTTAGAGTTATTAGACTTTAAAAAGCACTTGTGTAAAATGGATTCTGGCACCTCTTACTGGCGAAGCAGAGGGTCCTGCGACTCTGCAATTTTCAAGAGTCGTACACTGTTCTACTATATTTTAACTTCTGTACTGGAGTACTTAAAGAAAATTAGAACCATCCCCATTTCCCTTTTCGGTTACAGTTTCTTATTTGGACTGTACATTTTCTTAATGGAAGTGAAAAAGTTAATCGACACAGCCATGATGGCTGGCCCCGATGTGGATGATTCCAAGCCCTACACCTTCTCAACCCTAACCCATCCTGCAACTCATATACCGACCGAGTTTCTCCAAGACCTTAATATTCAGACCTTAGCGCAGGCTCAACAGTAAGTCAAATTAAAAAACCCCTTAAAGCTGTCTAATTCAAATTATTATATTTAATTTATTATTACAGGTCTTCCATGACAATGGAGCCTTCCACTGTCCGACCATTGACTCCTCCAGTCCCAAAATTAAAACCGACAGACATACAAAAGTTATTAAACGAAGTATTATTGGCGTAAGTGCCCTTATACCAGCTAATTTTTAAAAATTCATTTTTTTAAACTTTTGTTTATTTGCAGACAGGTTCAGGACTCTTCAGAGGAAGAATGGGAAAAAGCGAAAGGAGATTACACTGACAGCCCCGATAAAAATAAGCCGTCGCCTTCTGCCCCTGCTTCAAATTCCGGAAATTAATTTTTTTAAGATTTTAATCAACCATTACAAAACCTAAAACTCTTTTGTCAACTTTAAATATAGAAAAATACGAAATTGTAAAAGCAAAAATGTTTAATTCTCACTAGCCCTTTTATAATTCTTACACAAATTCCTGTTTTCCGTTTAAATGTTTTATTTACGCAAATAGCATAATTCAAAACTCTTCTTTAAACAAAATGAAAAAATACAAAAAAAAACTTATATGAAAATTAAAAATGTAAAAAATTGCACTTGAAAAAACCAAAAAAAATAAAAACAAAAAAAAACAAACTCTGCCCGTTTTGTGCCAATTTTATTTGCCATATTTCATGCCAATAGTTGCTGTCACGTTTAAGATGATTATTAAAGAAGATTAAAAGTAATATTTAAAACTTTTGGTTACCTTGTAAGCAGTGGTTAGCACAGATTCCATCATTACGTCGGTACAATTCTTTCACGCACATCCAGTCATTTCTAGTCTTAACAAACAACGAATGTCACTGATTTTTAATGAAATAAATTGTTCCATGATAAAATTGATTTATTCTGCCAGTAACTCATTCATGCAAACAGTTTAAAAACGAATGCCACTGATAGTTCCATTTTCTATCATATTTTATTTTCATAGTCTATTGTCTTTTAGAAAATTTCACACGATTCTTTCACTGATAAATGAATTTATTTTCTCGATACTCGCACGTCAAAACTTCATAAACAAACTTTAATTGACTATTTCAAAAGTTTTTTAATTAAATAAAGCATATTTAACACCTTTCTACGTTTATTACAACTGTAACATATTCATGTTACTTATAGGCTAACAGGATTTGAACTGAAGAAAATTTTCCATTAGAAAGCCTTTACGCATTCTCTACATAAGTAAGTTTGAAGAGACGCGTAGATTTCTACATTGGCTTTGTTGATAATATGAAAGCTTTGAAACCTAACAATGCACAAGCCCGCCGTAAACTGAAAAAGGAAGGTGACTGGAAACTAGGTACCTAACTTTTCTATGTTAATGAAAAGGGAATAAACCAGTTTCGTAGAATGCTCTTGTGAAATGTTAGGCTGGCTAGTTGTTTTTGTTGTTTCCTAATAATAACTTTCCTCTTTTTGTACGTACTTATTCAATTGGATTTTCCTTGAAATTTTCCACATCTAAAAAGGTACAAACGATTTTATGGCTACGTGACTTAAACTAAACCCTTTTCTATTTAAAGGAAAGGATCGGACAAAAAGAGGTTGCTTAAACATGTTTCTATACTGAAGAACATTTTCCTTTTATGTGTTCTGGATATGATGATGACGGTAGAAACAAATGAAATGAAACGAGTACATTCCTATAATAAACTACCGAAACACTTAATGTGTAGAATTGTTTCAACAAAGCATTAATAATAAGAAAATATAGAGTCATTATCTTCATGATCACGGTTTCAATGTAGTAATTTGGAAGTAATATTTGGCTGGTTATTAAATAGAGGTACTAAAAATTGCATTATTCCCGTCCTTCTCCTTCTCCGCAAAGGATTCCATGATTTCATCAAATCATATAGTAAAGAATGAGATAATAAATGCATGAAAAGATGAGAAAGAAAAGGTAGGGCAAGAACAGTTTCTTCTCTAAATCATTTTCTATAAAGCGTTTTATAACTGCTTAATAATCTAATGTAGTCTATAGATTCATAAATGGATTGCTTAAAAACTGATGCGCAGAGAAAAACACATCCCATAACAAATGTCATTGCATTCCAACAATAAAATAAAGGTCACGTCCGGTTACTATTTTTCTCATTTATATCCTTTTGTATGACACTATGAAAACTGTTTGATAAAAAAGCAGGATTTCAAGCTTTCTTCCAAGTTTGATAAGAAATGATGAATAGAGTTTAATTAGCTTTAATTGAACAAATACCTTTCGCCTTATGAAAGCTTTTTTGGTTTGACTTGAAGTAATCTTTCCTTTCAAGTTTCATCTCATAATTATTTTTTACTTCAATGTAAAAACATCTCTGGAAAGTTGAACGGAATAAAAATGGTAAAATCAAATGGTTTCTTAACGGAAGTGCTTAGTTTTTAAGTTTTGTTTTTAAATTACAGTGTAGCAAATTTAAAACCTGTTCGTCCTGCGTCTCCGCCTCTCGTCTATCTTGTTTTTGGACAACAAATACGGAATGGATTGAAAAGTGTATTGAAGAAGAGTTTGTTACGGGTGATTTTATAAAAGTAAGTAAAAAGAACGTGGGATTTTAGCCTATGAAAAACAAAAAACTAGTTTTAAAACGCAGACTGATCTTATTCTTATTTCTTCATGATCCTCCTAAATATATGTGATGATGATGTAGCTCTTTATAAAAGTAGCTGTTGTGTGTTGTTTTTTATCATGCTCATAAATAAATCGTTTATTTTTTAGACTGTGAGCCCGCAAGGAAAGCTCTTTTGTCCCCAAGCCTATGAAATTGTTCAGGGTATGCTATTATGTAACAACCGCTTTATTTTATAAAATCTTTTATAAAAAGCATTTTACTTTTAGATCGTGAAAGAGAATTCACGGAATATGTGGCCATGCTAGTAGGGATTTACTTAATCCTCTTCCTCATGATAATCTGCGTCATTTTCTCCTGTATCAATTGGTGCCGGGCAAGAGGAGCCCGACTAACACCTGTCAGGCGGCCAAATGTGGTTGGGAGAAGATTAGCTTTTAGTGAACGGATGGAACTACAACGGCAAGGAAATCGCCAAGCACCACGCCCACCAATCAATCCTCTTCCTCGTCCTCGACAACCTCGTCCTTCTTCTTCTTACAATCCTACACCCGCTGCGCGTCCTGCTTCACCCGTTCCTCCACCACCACCTCAACAACATTCTCGGCCTTCTCGCAATCCATCACCTTTAGCTCGTCCTGCTTCTCCAGCTCCACCACCTCCACCACCACGTCTAAATCATTCACCTCAAGTAGAAATTGAACCAAATAATGCACAGGCTCACTTTGAAATGCAAGCTATCGTCCCCAACCCAGTGTTTAATGACGGTGCTGCTACAAACCCTTTTTACGAACAAATTGTATAGATTTTTCCTTATCCTTTCTTATCAAACTCTTTTGTTTCTTTCAAGGATTGGGCAGGGGAAGACGGCGGCGTGTATCAACACGGCAAGAGGACTTTGTATATCCAACAAATAATTTAAGAAGACGAATTCGTTAGATTTTTCCTTTTCCCTCAACATCATTCATTTTTTCTTGTAGATTTAAGTTGTTTCACGCAATGTTTTGCTTGCCTATATTTTTTGTGAGAATGCGTCCTCATTAATTTGTATAACTTTATCGATTAAAACAATTATTGTAATGAATTAGTAGTAATGCAATTAGAATTTAATTATAATTATCATTAAAACAATTAAACATGCTCAAAATAAACCAGTCAACTTAAGTCATTTATACAATTTTGTAGCTTCTTCACAGCAACACTGTGTTTCCTTTCAAGGGGTAATATGAGACTTTTTCTTAATTATAGCCGCATACCTATTCATTTCTTTAAATCAAAGGTTTTATAGCTTGTTCATACAATAAAACAAACAAAAAGCAAATGCTAAAGAACCGCTTTCAATAAAAACAAGTAATACTTTGGCTTGTCGTTGTAAATGAGTGAATGCGTATGAATAAAATGCGTCACAGTAAATGAAATAAAAGTGACAAAGAAAACAATACGAAATTGTGCTTACTATTCTTACAATCCCCTTTATTAGATTCAAAATTTATCTCGTCCTTAATGAATGAAAACGTAAGAAAAACAGAATTCACTGAGTTTTCTCAATAAAAGTTATATTTTACATTTTAAAAACGCTTAAAACGCAGATTCGCCGTCATATAAGAACAAATGCGTAGGAATAGAATGCTGTGGTAGTCTGCTGCAGTGTGATGCTGCAGTTACCCAATTCTACAGAGTAAACCTAGAGTAAATATGTTTAAAAACTTTATTTTTTGTCGTACCTATTTCCGGGAAATGAACAAACCGCAGAATATCAATTATTTTATAATATCATGTTGGATTAAAACGAATAAAATGTAGATTCGCCGTGATAGATTGGTTAAATTGTAGGAATAGCAAGAGGGAACGATGAGCAATGGTTTAGCGAGAAAGGTTTTCTCTTTCACAGAGTAAACCCATAAATGATCTCTTTAAACGTTATTTTTTGTCGTACCTATTTTAGTGAATAAAACATGAGTCATAAATAAATTATAGGAATTGCAGAAGGGGATGATAAGCAACGTTTAATAAAGCTTTTCACTTTCATAAAGAGCTTACCTTTTTAAACTTCTGTCGTACCTATTTTAATAAAAACATTTAAATCATGGATTCACCGTGATAGATGCGTTAAATTGTAGGAATAGCAAGAGGCAACATTAAGCAATGGTTCAGAGAGAAAGGTTTCCTCTTTCACAGAGTAAACCCATAGATTATTTGTTTATACGTTATTTATTATCGTACCTATTTTAGTGAAAACTAATTAAACATAGTTTATGATTATTTTAAAATACCTATTTCTTTAAAACCTTGTAAATCATGGATTCACCGTAATAGGCGAGTTAAACTGTAGGAATAGCTGGAGGCAACATTAAGCAATGGTTTAGCGAGAAAGATTTTCTCTTTCACAGAGCAAACCCATAGATTATTTGTTTATACGTTATTTATTATCGTACCTATTTCAATGAATAAAACATAAGTCATAAATAAATTATAGGAATAGCAGGAGGGGATGATAATCAATTGTTTATTCGTAAAGCTTTTCACTTTCATAAAGTAAAACAAGAGCTTACCTTTTCAAACTTCTGTCGTACCTATTTTAATAAAAACAATTAAAAAATGGATTCACCGTCATAGATGAATTAAATTGTAGCAATAGCAGGAGAGAACATTAAGCAATGGTTTAGCGAGAAAGGTTTTCTCTTTCACAGAGTAAACGCATAGATTATTTGTTAATACGTTATTTATTTATCGTACCTATTTTAGTGAAAACGAATAAAACAACGATTTTCGATTATTTTAAAAACCCATTTCTTTAAAAACCTGTAAAACATGGATTCGCCGTCGTAGGTGAATTAAATCATGGGAAATGCAGGAGAAGACAACCATAAATAAAGAATAAACAAGGACAAAGAACGTCGTCAAAAGGAATTCCCCGTAAAAACGTTTTCTCTACCCACCACCCGCCTCTCCCCCATACCCTCCCACGTTAAACTACCTCCAAATTTCCTCCAATTTTCCGCCCTATCCTACAATGCTTAAGCTCCTCCATCCACTCCTCCCATACCCTCCCACGTTAAACGACCCCACA